>VZTO01001420.1:0-43393 GCA_013400615.1 Syrrhaptes paradoxus
TTTATTTTTTTAAAAAAACTAAACCCCACAGGAGCTAGATTTGGAATAAACTGCTTATTTTATCATGACATAATGAGACTAAGCTTTTAATCCATGCAATATGTCCATTAACTCTGTGTGTGTATGTGCGTAAAACTAAAGCACTTCCCTGCTTTTCTCCCATATGAATTGAGCTATTTTCAGAGTATATACTTTAGACATTTTAGAGGTGAGGCATTAATAAGGTGAAATTCAAAAGGCGATTTAGCCTTTGAATAAAGGAATTAAAATTTTAAAGTAATATCTTCTGACAACTGCTAGCAACCTGATGCACTCTGTTCATACAGTTTTTTGAAGTCTTTTCTTTAATTAAACTGTTTTTCCCTCTTCTAGGGCAAATTTAGTTATTCAGTGTGAAAACTGGTGGAATTTAGCTAAACAGTTTGCAAGGCGAAGCCCTCCTCTTCACTACTTGTCCAGTTCTGTGCAGAGAACACTAATGAAAGCTTTAGTTTTAGGAGGTTTTGCTCATATGGATACAGAAACAAAGCAACAATACTGGACAGAGGTAAGCTCTTCTGGTGCTTCTGTTACCTTCATTTTAGCAAGCAGTGCAAATGAGTTAGTTCAGGGAATTTTATGGTGACACAAAATTAACTTGTACAGAATCTTTTGGTTTTGAATATCTAATATCGATAATTCTTTGAAATTATTCTGTCTTTGAAGGTCAATAGCTGCAGGGCACCCAGCAGCTGCCAAAAGTACAAACATCAGAACCTAAACAGAAACAACTCCTCATCACCTGGAGGGTTTGTGAAACAGCCAGGGTAGCAGTGCACCCCAGAGAGACTCTTAGAAAAGATTAAGAATTTCCCTTGGAACTGTGTCATTTCTTCCTTTTATTTTAATTTGGTGGTGTTATGAATTATGCAATTATTCACTTGATGATGATAACAGTAAGTAAAAAGCTAATGTGGAACGTAACGAAGAGCCTTGACCAGCTTTTCGTGCCCTGCCTCCATTAGAACTCAGATATTTCACACCAGAAAGGCTGGTTCTAGGCGGTAGCTGAAATGTGAGCAGGAAGCACCACGTGAGTTTGTAAAGCATTGGCCTTCTGAAAGAACCATGCTTTTGTTAGCAAAGCTGTGAAATTAGTGATTGAAGGTAGGACTGTAATGCACTGGAAGTAATTGGGGAAAACATTTAACTGTTTTAATTGGGGTTTCTAAACTCGTTCCAAACACAGCTCATTACAAGATAGATGCACTATTGAGAATCATAATAAAGATAATTGTCAACATGAATCTTAATGCTTTCATTGATGAACTGAAACCATTTTTTCCCCTGATACTGAATTTGGAAGAGAATAAAATACTGTGAGCTGGAGAACGTAATTGCCATGTGTTTACAAAATAATATCAAATATTTATGGAGGTGCTCATTTTGAAACCTCTCTGTAGGTGATGGTGGGTAATGAGAGTTGCTAATCACCAGCACTTCAGCTTACGTTAATGTGAGAAATAATAACATAATTGAGCTGCTGGAAACTGGAAATGATTGATTCTTGTAGTGCCATGCCAGAAACAGCCCACGAGCTTGCTGAACTACTTCAACCTCACATCTCATGTAACGGTATGCTTATCTTAATGTGACTTTTCTAAAAAATTTTAAGGTTCTTCAGCCACTTCAGCAGCGATTCTTGAATGTGATAAACCAAGAAAACTTTCAGCAGATCTGCCAGGAGGAGGAGGTGAAGCAGGAAATCACTGCCACCTTAGAAGCACTCTGTGGCATTGCTGAGGCTACCCAGATCGATAACGTAGCAATTCTCTTCAATTTCCTGATGGACTTCCTTAATAATTGCATTGGATTAATGGAAGTATACAAAAACACACCGGAGACTGTTAATCTCATCATAGAAGTCTTTGTTGAAGTTGCACATAAACAAATTTGCTATCTTGGAGAGGTAAATACAACTGAAAGGAGGGGACGAGGGGGTGTGTATGTGGGTGTACATGTGTGTACAGTTCCTAAACCAAATAAAGGATAGCGGCTTTATATTCCACCGAGAAAGAAATGCTGTATGGCCGCATCTGTTAGAGCAATTCCTTTGTTTGGAAATATACACTTGCAGAGATTAAAAGCAGGAGATCTAGGCTGTGCTTATACCAATAAACTGCACCATCATTCATCACTAATTAACTCTGCAGATGGGTGGCAGGAGTACAGACCCCACTGAGTACTTTTTTTAACTGGATCAGACTCTCTGAAGGCTTGTCTAGGAGAGCTGCAGCACTGTCTGATGTGACAGATGCATTCCATAGAGGCACTGCCTTGGTCATTAGCAGATCCCAGGATGATAAAACGAGTCCGTGCCCTGACGATAGCGGGTAAGATGAGTCAGTCACTTACATCTTTTGCACTGTTGGCTAATTTTGGTTTTGTATCTAGAGGTTTTTGTTGGTAATCTAGTTTGCGAGATTAGTGAGATGTCAGCCTGTCCCAAACCTCTCTTTAAAAAAAAAAAAAAAAAAAGTTGTGCTGTTTCAATGGGCAGCACATCAATATACGGCTCTAAGTGTTCTTGTTGTTGAAGGCGGCTGTTTCCTTGACGGTTCTGTGTGCGGTTGTTACCAAAAGTGCTTATATAACAAATTAAAGTCTTGAGGTATCATCAGCTAAGTAATGCCATCTTAAAACAGAGTGTGTCACCTTTAGCATATGGAAGTTTTCTTATTATCTAATATTGTTTTATAGGCCAAAGCCATGAACTTGTATGAGGCCTGCCTGACTCTGCTGCAGGTGTATTCCAAGAACAATCTAGGTCGGCAGCGGATCGATGTTACAGCAGAAGAAGATCAGTACCAGGATCTCCTCCTTATTATGGAGCTTCTCACTAATCTTCTGTCAAAAGAATTTATAGATTTCAGCGATACAGGTATGAAGGAATTGGTAACTGTTGAACCATAACTTGTGTTCTAAACGGTAAAAACCGTTGTGGGGCATGTGTTCAATCCAGGTTACGTGAAAACTGAAGTTTAGGCTTGATTACATCAGGATATGGCAATTACTATTTAATGTGCCAGTAGCAAAGGAAGGACTTTTCACAGCATTCTAGCATCTGAAATTATTATTGTTCTCATAAAATAAATCAGGCGTGTATGAAACAGGTGGAAATCTGCATGGTGCAAGTCTGAACGTGTAGTAGCAGCAGTTTTATAACAACAAACCCATAGAGAAGCCAGAATAGTAAACTACCAGGAAAGGGCAGGTGGATTGTCTTCTTGGTACAAGATCCAACTTTTGTGACATGCTGAGCTCATGAAAATTCCATCATGTTTGAGGATTTTGTGTGTTCCTCATTCGCAGAACATGCTTTATGGTATGTGAGTATAGTGAGGGTTCTTTTTTATATCCCAGCCTGTTGCTTTATTCGGTATATTTGCCACTAAAAATTGCAGTAGTCCTGAATGTGATCTGCCAGTTCAAGCTTAGCTGCACTGCATTGCTTTGGAATGAGCTGAAACACACGTGCGTGATTAGATCTTGCCGTATCCTGTACGGTTTGCACAGAAAACATGCTCAGTAATAATCTGAATTTGCCTAGGTTGTTTTGGTGGTGTTCATTGCTTTTCTGAGGTACATCTTGAAAGAGGGAACCTTGTACTCCAAAATTCAGTGCATCGGTCTAGTTTTTTGTCATGCATGCACAACATAAATACAGAACCAAATTCAGGCTATATTCATTGAATGGACAATCAATACCATGTAACCACCTCTTTGAGCTCCGACATTGGAAGTTACTTGCATGGAAAACTCTGTAAAATACTCACCATGAAAATAAAGAATGTAAATATTACCTAAATGTAATGCCCAGAGATGAAATGTATTGAAAGTTGTCTGCCTACTATTGCTGACTCAGTGCAGGAATTATGGAAGTAGGGTCACTGCCAGTCTTACCTGTAACTGGAGAAACTTGACAATGTCTGAACTACAGAATTTTCTGCATGAACTCTCCCAATTTTTTTCTCCTTGTGTTTATAAAGTATATGTAAACGCACATTAATATAGACTATATATATAAGTATAAAAATGTTTGCTAACTGCCTGTTTATGTGTGCAGACATGAAGCAGCTATCCCTAGAAACAAATGCAATGTCCTGTGATGGAAGGGAGCCCTCGGAGTATCGGAAGTGTTCTGTTTTAGCATGCCATCTGGTACACACGATTACAAAATGCTTAGTCCTAGTGAATATAAAGACAGATTGATGTGGCAGCCTCCACTCACTAAGTTTCTATTTTAACACAGTGCCTCATGTTTTTATTTGGGGAGATTTTTAAAAATACCTTTATTATAAAGAAATGTGACTCTTCTTTCAATGTGTTTAATTCTCCTTTTATACAAAACATTTTTTGTCTTTTCTATAGATGAAGTATTTAGAGGACATGAGCCTGGGCAAGCTACAAATAGATCTGTATCAACAGCAGATGTTGTCTTATATGGGGTTAATCTAGTTTTGCCTCTGATGTCCCAGGATCTGCTGAAGGTAAGTATATTTTTACATGTAGTTGCTAGAATATGAGAGCTTTTGTAGTAATTAATTCCCAGAATTCATTCCTATATGCATTCCACCTCCCTAAGTTTTCTAGGCTTTTAAAAATGTAAATAACTGTTCTGTGGTTCTAGACACTGTCTGAAAAGAAATATCATAAGCTGAGAAAATTTATACTTGAAGGACCTAAACAAAACCTTTTTCTTCTAAAAGAGAGTCCATGCCTGTCAACAATTAGCCAAACCTGAAATGATAGTGTCAGAAATGTGATAGGAAGCATAAACAGTGATATTAGTGAAAAAAAACATAATCTGGGAGCAAGTAGTAACTTTTTAATTATTTTCACAGTACAGTTGGCTTTCATATAGACATCATCAGCTTGGCAGTAGAAAAGTAAAATACGAAGCAATGGAACGACAGTGTTTCATTGGGTCGCACTATATCAATGTTTTACTTTTAATCAGGAGAACACTTCTGAAGTGCATCTCAGCTGTTGGCTTGAGCTGACGTTCTCACCTGGCAGCACTCGCTGAGCATGAGAGCTGCACCCATTTTCGATGAAACCGAGTCAAAGGCTGTGCCCTGGGAGCCCCTCTGTTGTGCTCCAGGTGCTCGTGAGGCTTTTACCCCGTAGGACTAGACTTGCTCGTGTCTGAAGTAAAACTCCTTGAATTTGTATAGACCAGAGAGCAGACTCCCACCATCAGCTGTTGAGCTTTTGCAATGTTTTTTTATTGTACCACAGTGGTTCCTAATCAAGTTGTAGCCATTCTAATGACTCTGAAGTTATCTACTAAAATTGTCCTGTCTTCTTCAGTGGAGAGCACTGGTTCTGTCTCTCTGTACAGAATGGAAATTATGTCAGAGTATAGTTGTGATTGATTATAAAATTACCATGTTTTTCTTTTGACAGTTTCCATCCCTGTGTAATCAATATTACAAATTAATCACTTTCATCTGTGAGATATTCCCTGAGAAAATTCCACAACTTCCAGAGGACCTCTTTAAAAGCCTAATGTACTCACTGGAGTTAGGGATGTCATCGTATCCTTTACAGAGCTTTGGCGTGTTTAAAAATTCAAGTTGCTTTTATAAGGACCTGTTAAAAATCTGCTTTTTTTTTTTCATTGCATTTTTTTCCTCTTCTATCAGTTTCTGTGTCTGTAATTATATTTCAGTAATCACCTGTTACTCTCTGCTCCCTGGCTGTGAGTTTCGCTGCAGTGTCTGTTGAGATTCCAGTATGAGCTGAATTGCCTCCGACTTGTGTTGCCTGAATGCAGCCTTTAAGTGGTTTAGCGTGTAAGTTTTTTCTGGCAGCCATTCCTGCCTCCTCCGTTACTTCACTTCAGAATGTGTAACTCCATAAGCCTTCAGCTGGTATCCCAAAGCCATTCCTGAATTAGTTCCTCAGCTGGTAATACAAAGCACTGCTGCTGTTCTACTGGGCTGGCTCCAGACATTCCCTGTCAGGGTGCCAATGGGCTCTCCCCCTCGGAACGGGAGTGCCATTGTCACGGATCTGTGGCACGTGGCAGAAACAGAGGAGCTTGACCATAAGGGACTCTTTCTGAAAATGTTATGTCAGAGAGAGTTATGTTACCTTAGGGCATGTAACTAATAAATGAAGGCCACAAAGTTGGAAATTCTTTTTTTTTTTCCCTTTTTCTGTTTGGTTTGTTGTTGGTTTTGTTTGTTTTTTAATGTAATCTTTCTAGTAACAGCTTTATAGCAAAAATAAATCTTAGAATATGCAAGTATTTAAAATATTTTCTAGTGACACAACTCGGAAGCTTTACCACAATTTAATGGAAATCTGCTTTGATTCTTTAACACCCGTTACCAGAATGAGTTCAGAGGTTTGCCAGCTCTGTCTGGAGGCTGTAACACCGTTGGCAGAACAGTGTGCGAAAGCACAAGAAACAGATTCAACCCTTTTTCTAGCAACAAGGCACTTTCTTAAGGTAAGGCACCTATGTTCCGTGTTACCTTGGGTTTTTTTGCATCCAGGTAGTGTCAAGAGGCCAAAGAGTGATCCTACCTGACCAGGCTAATCAGGATCCCACATGCAGGAAGAAACAGCCTGGCACCTAAACAACGGTCAGCAAGAGAGCGTGAAGGACGTTGGACTAGAGTACAAAGGAGGAGGGAGGCATAGATGGAGAAAATTACTTCTTGACAATCAACAAAAGACTTGAGCCTCTCAGGATGCAGTTTGTATTTACCCGTGCTCTGCACATGAGCTCGAGCTGAACCTGATTTAGCAGTTACGTTTACTGGGAAGGCTGTGAAATAGAAAGCTGCAAGAATGGTGTGAACTGGAGGCTGGGTAGAGTACTAAAAGAAGAGACAGAAAAAAGAGCATAGTTGGGAACTAAAAAGAAAATGCTGTCATTAATTCAATGTATCCAATTAATTATGTGTTTTCTTAATCCAGTATTGCATTTAGTACTTTCCTTTTAGGACCATCCACTCTGTCTCACTGAATTTTGGAGTGACTTGATAGCAACCAGGTTCCTGCTACCTGGGAACAAAGTAACTGGGGAACTTGTGTGCTTGTCTTCTGATTTTGTGAAGACTTAAGTTTTCCTTAAGACATCTTTTTTTACCAAACTGACATTTGAACTTCTGGGGATTTCTCATTAAAAGCATACATCAGCCATGCTGAGAGAATGAGAAACACCTTAAATAATTTCATTTGTTTTTATATTTCTGCTAAGTTAACATAGCTTTCTGCCTTTTCTCTAAACTTCCACTTAAAATTACAATACCATTCTTATTGATCTGTTCCCTGTTTGGCTTTCTGTGAGCTGTAGGAGTCTCCAAAACTTGAGGAAAAAGTTCCCAGCTTTATTCTCAAAGAGCAAAGGCTTTTTTTTTTTTTTTTTTTTTTTTTTNTTTGTTATTTCCGTGATATATCTGCAGCTTTTGGAGCTGCCAAAAGAGATACATACATACAAGAGATGCCATTTCTCTCTGAAGAACACATATAAATCAGCAACAGGTTTCAGTGCTTTGAGATGTGAATTTGTGCTGTTAAGCCAAGATCCAACTTCTAAAAGGACTTGGCTTTCCAATTACTGATACCTAAATTTATAAAACAACAAAACAAGCAACAAACTTGTATGAACATCTTTCATTGTTTTTATCAGATTGAAGATGAGGTTCAACAGCAAATGTTGGTAAATTAGAAAGTTAAGTTTACGCTTCTGTAACTCCTTTTGTTTTGGGATTTCAGATGGTCTTTGATATGCTGGTACTTCAGAAGCACAATACAGAAATGACAACTGCAGCAGGTGAAGCATTCTACACATTAGTGTGTTTGCATCAGGTATGACACTTAGATACTTACACCCTGAAAACTAGTCATTTGTTAATGGAGAGTGGTTTGTTAATGTGCGTCCAGCAAATTATGGAATCATTCTGGTTGGAATCATTCAGGGACTCTCAGGAGGTCTGTAGTCCAACCTCTTGCTCAAAGAGGGTCAACACAATTTGGATCAGGTTGCTCAGGACTTTTTGCAACTGTGTCTTGATAACCTCCAAGTCATTTAATCACAGAAGACAATCAGGTAGGTAAAGCATGATTTTCCCTTAGTAAATCCATGCTGTCTGTTCAAAATCCCTTTCTCTTTCATATGCCAAGAGATGGCTTCCAGGAGTACTACTTAGATTATTTTCTCAGTTCAAAGATGATAGAGATGCAGCCTTGCAATGACATAAGCTAGCTTTCAAAAGCCTTGGAATAGATTCTGTGAGGTCTCATGGGCTGGTATGCATTGAGATTTCTCAACAGATTCCTGATTTGATCCTCTTTACTACTGGTAGTTCCTCTTCTCCTTGAACCCTGTCTCTAGTCATAAAGGTCTGGGGAAAAACAGTCAGTGAAGACCAAGGCAAGAAAAGCGTTGAGTATTTTGGCCTTAACTCTGTCTGTTGTCACTAAAACACCAGCTCCGTATTCAGGACCCACGTTTTCCCTGTACCTTCTTTGCTGTTACTGTACTGGTAGAAGCTGCTCTTGTTGATGGTGGTGTTGCTTGCCAAATTTAGCTTTAGCTGAACTTTGCTGTTTTGTCATCGTTCTTACTTGTCCAGACAATGTTTCTGTTTTCCTTCTTTGTAGCTGTCCCTGGTTCTATCTCCTACATGCGTCCTTGCATTGGAGTTCAGTCATGAACTCCCTGCTTAGCTGCGTTGGTGTCCCAACATGTTCATGTTGTTTTCCTCAGTATCTGGGCAGGCCATTCTTCTGCTTAGAAGAGGTTGTCCTTGAAGACCTGTCAGCTCTCCTGAGCCTCTTTGATCTTCAGAGCTCTTTCCCACAGGATCCCACCCACCAGTCTCCTGAATAAGCTGAAATCTGCCTTCGTGATGTCCAGGGTCTTTACTCAGCTGTGCTCTTTCTTAGCTCTCCTAAGGACCCTGAGCTGCACTATTTCATCATCACTGTGGCCAAGGCTGCCATTAATTACCACACCCCCGACCAGCTCTTCCTAGTTATGAGTAGCAGATGCAAAGTCACCCCTAGGTGGCCCATTTGGCATTGGAGCAAATGTCAGGGAGACAAATCTCTCATAAGTCTGATCTGGAAGCTTCCTCAAGTTGCTTAAAAATGACTTGGTCCACTACTCACCTTGTTTTCGCAACTTGTAACAAGCTCCCACCATGATGTCATCTTCACCACCTCTCCTCTGATCCCTGACCCGTAAGCACCAACTAGATTGTTGCCCAGTCCGTAGAAGAGCACCCATAATTTGAGCTGCCCTTTCACATCTTCCATCCTCTTCTTCCTTGCCCATCTTTCTGAAAGAGCTTCCATCTGTCCATTGGAGCACTCCAGTCGCACCACGTGTCCCACCACGTCCCAGTTCCTGCAGTGATGTTGCAGCTCTGCATCAGCACATGGAGCTCTAGTTCTTGCTGTTTGTTTCCAAAGTTGAGTGCATTTCTGCACGGGCATTTGAGGTTGGCCTTCTTTCGACCTGTTTCACCCTTCCTGATGAGCACTCTTAAACCCATCACCTCTTGTGTTCTTACTACTCTTGGTCTCTGTCTCCTCACTTGTCTACAAGCTGTTACCAAAATCCCCCAACACGCCCTTTAAAGCCTTTCCTGCCAGGTTGGCAATTTTTTAGTAAAGACATTCTTAAGCCACTTTGTCATATGTCTGCTCTCTCTTGTTGGCAGCCTTCATCCCTCGAAGAGGAACCCCGATCATGTAAGACAAAAAGACACCAGCCACAGCTTCATATTGTGTCTCCACCACCCAAGCCCTTCAGCAGTAGAACTGCAGGGACTCTCATCCTGGCTCCTGCGTCCTTCCCTTGCTCCCAGAGCTTAGCAGTACTCTGGACTTGTTCCAGGTGCCCCTTGGCAGTGCCATTGGTGGCCATGTGGGTGAATAACCAGCAGTGATGGACCGAGGGCTGAGGATGATCCTCAGCAGTCTGTCCATAAGAACAGCCCAGATATTGGCCCCTGGCAGAGTTTGTAGGTCCCCATCTCATCCCCTGCTGCACGAGCTTCCATAGTCTCTGTGGAGTCCCCTCCAGGAGCGATGCTGCTGCATAGCAGGTACCAGGTGTCCCCACAGCAGCTGAGCCAGGTGCCTCTTACTCTCCTCAACAGGGGTCAGTTTTGCTGCAGTTCTCAAAGTGCTCAACAGTCCTTGCACTGTCCTTTCCGTCCTGTTTGACAAGTTTCTTTTTCTTCTATTTCTGCCCAAGCATGAGAAGAACTGGGAAACTCTTAGCAAGGAATCGAAGCTCTCTGTGCCAGGGAAGGGAATCTAGAGAGGGGTAAACCTCTGTGAGGCTGGAGTGGCACGCTGAACACGGGGCGGGCCTGCAGAAAGAGAAGTGCGGTTTGCAGGAGGAAGCCTGTGCTGAGTAAGAGCCAGAAGGTACTTGGAAAAGTGTGCCTTGAAGTTTTCTTCCTACTCCGCACTGCAAAGCACTCTACCTAGCTCTGAAGGTACTAAAAAGGTGAAACACCTGGTCTGACTGAAGGGCTTCATCTGGTTTGGAGGCAGGCGAAAGGCTTCGGGTCCGTAGTCGCTTCTGGTACACTGGCCAGTGAAACTGGGTGACAGGTGGAGAGCTACTGGTGGTTTTTTTTCTCCCAGCCTTGATTCTGGATTGTGTCCTGATGAGAGAAGCTGTATATATTGTTGGGGTTTTTTTCGCGTTAATAATATTCTTTTTTATTTGACAGGCTGAGTATTCAGAGCTAGTTGAAACATTGCTATCAACTCAGCAAGACCCAGTAATTTACCAGCGGTTAGCAGATGCCTTCAACAAGCTTACTGCAAGCAGCACTCCTCCTACACTGGACCGTAAGCAGAAGATGGCCTTCTTAAAGAGTTTAGAAGAATTTATGGCAAATGTTGGTGGACTTCTCTGTGTAAAATAAACAACAAAACTCTATGCCTAATTTAGACCCTTTCTGCAAAATGCACTGAGAAATGCTGAATGCTGACTAAATCTTGTACCTGTCTCTGGGTTCTTTGCAGCCATCTCAGATTCTAGAGAGCCTGGAAGTTTGAACATAACACAAGGGAATAGGAGAGGTCAACTTTGAATCAGCTTCTGCTATTACATGTTAGCTGCAATCTGTCATACTTGTGTGTGGGAGAGAATGAAGAGAAAACTTGAATTTTTTTCCATGTATGTGCAAATAGATATGGGCACAATGACAAATAAATTCAGTGCCTTTCCCCCCTGCCACTGGTTTAAAATATGAGTGGATAGATAAACACGCAGATTTCTTTTCCACCCAAATTCCTGTTAAAGTGAGATACAGATACATACAAAGCTCTCAACAGTTTAGCTGATTTTAAGCTTTATTTTTCCTCTCTTGAAGTTTGAGTTTGTGTTCCAATGAGGAAGAAAAACCAAATGGTATTTTAACTCGTTTTTAGTTCTGGTTTTCTTCATCAACCTGACATTGCATGTTTAATGCAATGAAAGTTTTTACGTTATGTTCTGCTGCCTAAAGTTCAGAAGAAAAAAGGTGTATATTTTTGTTCCCCTAAGATGAACTTTAGGAACTGTAGCCATTTCATTGCCTTAATTTAAGAGAAAAAAAAAAAAAGCTCATATACATTAGATAAGAAATTTAAGGCAAGATATGACTCTTCAGAGTTGATTTAGGATGTTGGCATTAAGCTGCTGTGTACCCGTTGCAGGCCTTCATGTTGATGTGTCATTTTGGAATGAGTGTCTCATGTAAGGTTCGTGTGTAGTTTTATTTTCAGTATCTGTTTTCATTCACACCTGGGTTGCACACAACTGCAATGTATTTCTACACTGAACGGTTTGCTTAAGCAATAACAACTCCAAAGGTGTAAATTACTGGCAAACTTTTAAAAAGTTGGGGCATTAGGTGAAACAGGTACACTAGGACAGGGGCATACAAACAACCCTTCTACTCAAGGGCCGTATTTGTTTGACTTGAGCCGAGAAAGGTAACTGGGATGTGGAGTGCTGTGGGGGATTTTTGGTTTGGCTGAATCTAACTCCACTTCTGCAGAGCCTTCCCAGCTGCTCTGCTCTTCCTCAGTTTTTTTTATCAGCACTTTAGCTATTGCTACAGCGGAATATAGAGCCCTGAGTGTAGCGGACCAACAAGGGAGAGCAGCCCATGAGTATAAAAGCAAGGTCTGCTTTGCCTCCAGTCGTGAGCCAGAGAGAAATGAAGCAAACACAAATGCTGCATGTGTAGAGAAACTGATTTTTGTGGAAATACATGGAGGCAGAAGTGGGCCGTTTTGTTTGAGACCTCTGCTAGATTATGCTGTTGAGTTTCCCATGTGTTTTTAAAATTTATATAAAATGTGCAGTACACACCTTTACATGGCTATGTATCGTCACGTAGCATCATGTTTGCAACTCTGTGCCATTCTTCAGCTATTCATCTCAAAATGAGTCACAATAGCCAGAATTTTTAAAAGACATAAATCTGTAATACTGTGCTATAAGTGATCAAAGACTCTATTTTTTAGTTAAATCCATATCTGTCTCAAGCATGGATCCACAAGGCCAAAAAAGCCATCTCTTCGTTAGACTTTTTTAATTTATGTGAAAACTGGGCTAGGGCAGATTTACACAAAAGTGACCATAAAACTTGTTAGATAATGTACCTTCCCAGCTAGTATTGAATTTCTAAGATAATTTCCATAGTATTTTAGAACAGGGGTATTGCTCTCAATGTTTTCTTGGAACTCTAATGCTTTTCTTTAAAAGGTTCCTTGGCTGTGCACTTGCACCAAAGGTAATGATCCCGGCAGGTGCTTCTGGTTTTAAACTGTTCTGACAGCTGATTTTTCAAATTTGTTTGGGGTTTGGTATGTTTTTGAAAGTGCTTCTGGAGTTTCTCCAAGTTTGTACATTGGATAAGGCATTTTTTTCAGATGAAGGGCATTAAAGCCTGGCAGCATAAGTGGCAGCAGGAGCTGCTAGTTTGTCGTGGTGTCAGATATCTCGGCCAAAGTCTTCAGAGAGATCCTGGCAAACACCTTCAAGTTTTTTGGATCTGACTGAATAACTGATATTCTCAGTCATCATTTCTTTTATAGCTATCTCTGTCACTGCCATTATTTTTTTTTAATCCTAAAGCTGGCTCACTATTTAAAAATATTTATTAACTTTAAAATTTTGAAATTCTCTTGCATATTGTGATTGATGAATGGGAGCACAAACTGAGTGTTCAGGACAAAGTAATGTGCATGCCCGCTATTTTTTTAATCAGGCCCATTGTGTTGTAACAAGCAGAGACACGCAGCATCTTCTGCCTATCAAGTCTTGCTCAAGTGTGAATACTTACTTTCAAAGACCAATTTTGAAGGTCGCTTAAAACTTTCCTTTGCTCTTCATTTAAAATTAATATTACATGTTAAAGGGAAACTGTCCTAGTAAGTTTTTTTTTTGTCATTTTCCTGCTTGATGTAATGCTAGACAACATTCTTCCTTTCTTGTTTCGGAATTTTTCTTCCATTCCTGTATATTCAACAGGGATCTTTCCATGCCATTTTATGTTTCTTTTAGAGAAAATGCTAAGATGTCTCTGCTTAGTGACATCCATAAAATTGCTGCAAAAGATTCTGGGAATAAGTTTTATTCATTCATATTCCTGCTGGCTGGGTGGCTGCTTCTACCTAAACTATTTGGCTTCTATAGCCCTTCAGAAAAAAAGAAAAGAAAAAAAAAAAGTCCTTCGGTGATCTTCTGTGCATCCAGTTGCTGTAAATCTAGATGCAAAAGCTCATTCAAGTCCACAGGAAAGACTCGTACACTATTTTTTGTGAACATTGAGAGTTGGCTCTAGGTAAGTGTTCTGAAACTTTTATAGCATCACTGCATTGATTTTCCATTCACTGTGCAAAGTGAATAATGGCTCTAAAAATGCAGCTGGTTTTTTAAGAGGAAAAAAAACACATCTCAAACTGAATTATAAATGTCATGATACAGTTGTAACAAATATATTTCTCTATACTTTTTTTTGCTAAAACAGATTATTGCTCCAGTGTTTTCATTCTGAGACTAGAGATCAAGTAGCTTCTTTCCCATTTTTCCAGCTCCTTCCCCATTGTAACAGCTAGTTCTAACGCTGGCATAATAATCTTCTCTTGTTTCCCCTATAATTTTTGATGCTGGTAAGCATGACCATCTTGTTGGATCATGAAATTCAAGACCTTCTTGACAGCACAGATACACGTGGACAGGGAGAAGTGGAAACTTCCATTTTCATGTGCATTTATGCCTTAATTATCTTCACTGAATTATTGCTGGAATCTGCTACTTATTGCCCAGAGATTTGTGTTCCACTTTTTAGTGCTGAAGGGCACACCGTTTTCCTCAGGAACGAGAAACTTGTTTTCTCAGCATGTCCAAATCTTGCTAGTTGAAAGAGAGGGGTTGAAATCAGAGACATCCCTTTGATAGTGCGTAGCACTCCCTAAAGAAAGTCCCTCTGTTTACCTGGGTGAATCCCTTTCTGTCTAAGCCATGTACTTACAGAAAATCAGCTCGCTCCGAGCAGTCCGCTCTCCATTTAAAATCTGATTCTTTAAAAGTTGAATTTTAACTTGTGATCTGTAAAACTATTCAAAAATACAAACTGCAGCATTTCTCTTGTAAAACACTTCAAGTAATTTCAGTTTTGGTTAAATAATTACATAAGAAGGGGTGTTTTTTATGGAAGTAGCTTGATGAATATAAGCGCAGGAGTAGGAGCCAGGCTCCTCTAATTTTGTACCAGTTTTCCGCTAGATCCTCTGTGGCCGTTGGCAAGTTGCTAGAACTGTGTTGTTGAAGTAGTGATAACACCTACCTACCTCACCGGGATGTCGTGAAGATCAGCTTATGCCTAAAAATGCATTGAGGATCTGAGATGCTATGTAAATATTAAATATTTTAAATTTAGTTTTGTGAGGTATAAGATTTAATGTAATAAAAGCAGAAGATTTTCATAATTGTAAAGCCGAGTAGAGGCAGCAGTGGTGCAGTGTTCCCCAGGACTGGTCTACTGCAGTACAGGAATGCTTGCTGTAAATTGTCGTTATTTCAATTACAGACAATTGAAATTGTGGCTTCTTCTTAAATAAGACAAGATTCCCCACCAGCGTGCCTCGGTTCTGGTCTAAATAGTGAGAGGACAGTTGCTGGTGATTCAGGTTTTGGTGCCTCGACTTCTGACAAGTGCCACTTGTGGTGGTAATATTTCTTGTTTGGTTCAGATTTGCTTTTTTACACTTTCCTGCAAGGAACAAGCACCACTCATTTCTCCTGTGTCTGTTCCAGCCACTCAGTATCACCAAAGCCTAATTATATCAATTAACCTTTAAAGAGCCAGCCCTGCACTCCCCCATAACTTTGTTTTTAGTGTGAGTAGATTGTGCGCTCTTTGCAGTAAATGAGATGAATGCTTTCGAGCACTGATCATGAAGCAAATCGTTACGTGTGATTTGCTCTAGAGCCTTAAGCTCTCGGATGTCTTACAAAACCCTTTTTTCAGTGTGAGATTTCTTGAGGCCCTCGCAACTGAGAAATAAGATATCCCTGGCTTTCCCTTCTCACCAGTGAATTAAAGTAGATTCTGCTTTTCCATCTCTTCCCTTTCCCTATCCTGCTTTTCCTGTCCTTTTAAGCCATTCTTGTAAAAGATTTGGGAGGTTCTTCTAACCTCGAGGAAAAGATACTACCCATGTGGTTTTTCAGTCTATTACAGCTTGATACTTGAAATGGATAAAATCCTTTCCAATAGCATTCCCCAGCACATTTCAGTCTCCCATTGAACCATTCTAGAGTTTATAATTAGGAAAAAAATATTATTCTCTTTTATTTGTTCCCTTTGTGCAAAATAAGGAAGCTCCATGCAGTGAACATGCAGTTTTAAGGCAATAAATGCTAGTACTGCTGTTGGTCAAGTGTGTAAATATTTTGAATGTATAATTCAGTACTATGTTGAGTTTATATCTTAAAAATGCAGGGATTGAAGTGCTAGTTGATTTCAAGTATTGTTTTACCTGTGCAGTTGAAGATATGAAGTTGCATAGAAATATTTCACAATTTGTTGCAATAAGACTTGGGAACTGGCTGTGTAATCAAGCCTTATCACAACTGAATTTTCCATTTTGAAATGAACACTTTCTGTACTTTTAAGATCCATAAGCAGGAGGAGGATAAAATTGTTTTCCACTAAAGACTCTTATTATTTTGTTTTGGCCATGTGTGATTTGTGTGTATTCTTGTTTAATATTTTTCCAAAATCTCACGTGTGTTTAATCCCTGAGATAGCATTTGTTATACCTCTTTATGGCAGAAAGAAAAATAGGACCGTTACGAAACCTCAGGCTGTACATTGTGCTGCTTGGCTGCTGTGAATGCACAGTAATTCTGTTAAAGTTGATGGGGTAGCTTTAATTTACATCAGCACTTAAGGAATGGGTTTGTCCATCAACAGAAAAACAATGTGGTTAGGCGTGCAAGAGGACTATCTCACCCTGGACTGCAATTGCCAGAAGTAGCTGTAAATATAAAATCAAATTCATCTTTTCCCCCATCCTCCAAAAAAAAGTCTAATGGTGACTTTTCAGGTCACTACTGTTGGTGGTGTTTGTCTCCCCAGGGCTACTGATTTCTCGGTCCTGAATTTTTTTTTTTCAGTAGATTTAATCTAAACAGTTTCTGATGGTATCTGGCACAGAATATTCTCCAAGTTTGTAATCTGTTCCCATGGGACATCCAACAGTATGTTCCTTCGTGTATATCAGAAAAGTTCCCTTCCAGGCAGCAGTTCCTAATTAGCTAGAATACATTTGGATAAACTGCAGCTATTTCCTGCTGTTCCCCTCTTACTTTCACTCACATCTTAGACAAAAAAAAAAAAAAAAAAAANAAAAAAAAAAAGGAGGAGGGGAGGGGAGTGCTTCACAAATGGTGAAAGTAAAACTACGGAACAGGTACGGTGGTGACAGCTTGCTACACCTTGGCTGTAGGTATCACTGGAATTTTACTGGTTTCAGAAGGAAAATTATTGCAATTGTATATTTATATTGGCCTGGTTGAGTTCAGGGAGCATTTTGGTAAAGGACAGAAACATTTAAGGTAATTTTGAGCAATTCCCTGCAGGCAGCTGGTAAGATTAACGATAGCAGTGTATCCGAGAGGTTTTCATGGAGAAAATGGAACTATCCTGCTTTACCTTAAATATGAGGGCTGGAATAAACTTGAATGATTGGGGTACAAAGCCTTTATTTACACTTGTGTGTGCAAACTCCATCAGTTTTGCCTTTATGAAACTTACGTTTGCTTCAGTCGTGAGGGGTGGAGTTGGTGGTTTTTCCCTTCACTGACTTCCCGTGGTTTACAAGCAGAAAGGTGGGAAACCTCAGCCTTCCAAGTGGAATTTGTCTGGCAGGTCAACTGAGGAGGAGGTCATACATGAACCTGGAAGAGGGGAGGAGGAGAAGTAAAAAGTTTGCAACCTTATGTGGAGGAAAAAAAAAAAGTAAATGAAGCTAATGTGGAAGAAGAAAAAGGAATCCCTAATACAAGTGTTATCCCAGAGCTTGGTAACTTGTGTCATCCTGACAAGGGTTAGTAAAAGTCCCTTTCATCAGCACATTTTTCAGGAAAAGAGGAAGTGCTACTTTGGAACTGTATGAAATGTGATACTGTTGGTGTGAGTTTTGTTATTTAAATAATAAAATCATCTTTGCTTTGGGAAACATTCCAGACAAATCTACATCTCCGAAGAGGACGCTGAAGTTACCCACTGTGACCGATTTGTAATTCATTACTAGTTTTTCTCCTGTCTGTATTTGAATCTCATGGAACAACTGTTTTCACCTTGACATCTGTCAGATGTTAGGAGATTTGATTTTTTGGATGCTGTTGCCTTTGCAAGTTGAAGTAAGGCAGAGCTTTAGGTGTGATGCACTTCCCTTTTCTTCCCCTCTGTCTGGGCTACTGTTGGTGCTTGTGAAGGCATGCATTTTTTCCTTACTTATTGTTTTGGATGATGCAGGTTGGGTTTGTTGCTTATTCACACTGCTTCCAGTCTCTGTGTTCGGTGTTTACGGAATGAAAGGAATCCCTCGGCTCCAACACAAGTGCTGATTTGAAAGCCTCGCTCATAACTTGGTTTAAGAAGTTGTCAGGACATTTGCTTTAATTTTAGAACTGCACTGGTACTTGTAATGGCCCTTTGTTCATTGAAATGATTGTTGTAACTCAGAAAAAAAAAAAAAAAAAAAAACAACCCAAAGCCAAACCCCCCCCACCACACTGTGGAGTCTTTAGGAAGATCACTGATGTCCTCACACAGGACGGGGAAGGCTTACATTCTTCTGCCACTGTAAGGAAAGACTGTTCTGACGTACTTTTTGCCTGCTTTTAGGCTGTTATGCACTTTCATGATTTCTTAACAAACTACTGTTAAAAGATGTACTGTAACATGGATTTTGATAAGCGCACATGTATTTAAACAATTCACTCAGCCTCAGGAAAGATGGAAAAAAACAGATAACCTGTTCTGTATCTCGGTTAAAGTGTTTGTTACCTACATCCCTAAAGATGGCCAGATAGTGTCTAGGTCCTGTCAGTGTAACTATTTAAGATACCAGGATAGTCTGTAAAAGGAGGACAGTACTCTAGGGACTGAGGAAATGGTGTCCTCTTACTTTTCTTAGAGGTTATATAGAGTCTGAATTGGAGTTTCAAAAGCAAAAAAGTGATAAATCCCATTTACTGTTCAAGAAAAAAAATGTTTTCTTTCTTAACACTAGCTTATTTCTATTTTCTTCCTTCTCCTTAAAAAGTGTGTGTGAAATAAGTGCAGAGGTATGTGTAGGAAAAACTGTAAAATCTGCTGCTGTACATAATGTTTGCTACTTGACTGCGTTTTCTGTTCCACTTTAATTTACTGGTTTTGCTAAATATATTTTATATATTTTCCTTCCTGCTTCTTGTGATGGCAGAGTGATTACATCTTGGGGGGGGAAAGCAAAAGCAAGGCTCTGGCCAGAAAATTCCATCAAGTTTGTATGTTAGCATGTGTCTCAGGGCATTTTTTGAGAGAGCAGCATAAATCAGGGGCAACATGGCACAGTGAAATCAATGGGGATATTAAAGTG
Source organism: Syrrhaptes paradoxus (assembly GCA_013400615.1). Classification (NCBI taxonomy): domain Eukaryota; kingdom Metazoa; phylum Chordata; class Aves; order Pterocliformes; family Pteroclidae; genus Syrrhaptes; species Syrrhaptes paradoxus. Next base: position 19,174 of record VZTO01001420.1, read on the forward strand.
TATAAAGGTATAGATACTGGTGATTCTGTTTCAGTTTGGTTTTTTTAAAATGACTGATGCAGGTTGTTCTGTGAGTATTTCCACTCCTTTCTATCTTTTCCATCTTCAGAAGCAGGGTTATGTTGATGTTAACTGGAAGTAATCCTTGTATCATCGTAGAGCGTGGTGTGCTTGGCTGCCTTCTAAATGAAATGTGCAGTTAAGTTTGCCAGCCCTAAAAATGTTGAGATTTTGGGGAGAAAAGCTATTAAGACATTTTTTAGACTTAATGGCAACAGCAGAGATTCTGCAATTGGAATGTAATAATCTATTTTCATATTAGTTAAAACTTTATTTTTTCATATGGTTGTGGCTTGTGCTGTAGCAAGAGGACTTAAAAGTATAGGCTTCAATTAGTAAGGAAAAAATACAATAGACTATAAAATAAAAACTCAAAACACAAAAGCCTTATGAGTAACGAGTTGCTATTACTTTCCAAGGTAAAACTGTGCTTTTAGAAACTCTGCTCCTGATCTGGTCCCATGTAGAGTACTAGCAAATGCATTAGTAGGTAGTCATCCTGTTCATGTCTTAGAGACACCAGTGTCACTGCTGCGTGGGGAAGACAGCTTAACTAGAAACACCTTTCTGCAAAACCAATTAGAAAACAAACCTAATTATTAATGAGAAATTTCTTGCAGGGTGCACTTTGCAGGTGTTCCTATCTATGTTTGTGGTTGGTTTGTCCTTGCATCCCAAAGAAAGTCCATAGCAAGATGTGACCCGTTTGTCCTCCACAGGGTCACTCCAAGCTCCTCCTCAGCTTTCCCTCCGGAACCGTCTTGTAACGGGTCCTGGAGCACGGCCTTGAGCTGTGTGTCTGCTGCCAAGTAGTATCTGGTATCATCATCTAAATAATGTCACCCCGCCCGCCCCCTCCCAGCCTCCGCACTCCACGTGCCCTTACATGATCTCTGTAACCCTTCTGGCCTGGAGGAATTGCTCGTCACATGAGGGACTGTTGCTGTGGGAAATCCGGACTGAGAACGTGTGTCCACCAGCCTCTTCTATCCATTTGTTATCAGCCCTGAGGAGAACATTCCTCACTTAAAATGCTTTACAAACGTGTATGAAATAGGTAAATTACTTGTGTCACTTCTTTGCAGAATCTAACCCAGATTGCTTTCTGCACTCGGTGGTATGTAGGTGTGAGATACCTGTCACTTTGCAGCAACGCAGGGGAAGGGGGGGTGTTTGTTTTAAATTACAGCCGAGGTGGTAATGTGAATGGATAGGGGTGCCCTCCACGTAGGACAGTCTTCTCTGCTGGGATGAAGACCCTCTTTGGCAAGACCTTTCAAAGCAGCCAGAGGAGTAATGAACTGAGTGCCAGACCCAGACTACCTGGAATTAATTTAAAACCAAATGGAGAAGCCCCCAGTTCTCTACTGTCATGCAAAGCCTTGTTTCTAAATGAAAGAGAGAGACGTAAAAAGTGTGGGGATCTGAAGGAAAAATCAGCTTACTCCCACATCCTGTAGGGGCAAGAAAATCTTTCTCTGCTGCCTACATAACCTGTGCTGCAAAAATGTTTTATCAGAATTTAGTATTTCTGTTTTCCAAGGAAATAGTTCTGCTGTGCTTGTAGGTGCTCAGTGCTGAGCCCAGGACTTTCCATTCAGCCGCAGCGAATGTTGTTGCAGCAGATAAAGATTTGACAGGTTGCAGGTAAAACAACAGTTTCTTATTTAACTCATGGCTCATAGGAACCTCTAGCTCTCCAGAACAGGAGGAGAGTCTGCTGTTGGTTTAATTATAAAGAATCTGATGGGGCCACCTTCTAGGAGCTGGTTTATAGGAGAGTCACCGAACAAGAGAAAGCCAATGTTATGAAAATGCTTTTTACAAATTACCAGACTTCATAAAGAAGGAATGGGGGGAAAAAAAACAAAACAAAACAAAAAAAACCCAAACAAACCAACCAAACAACCAAACAGTGGTGAGGAAGTTATTAGGTTTTGTTTTGAGGCAATATAAGATGACAAGAAGTGCCAGGCACGTGTGTTCTGCCTGCGCAGCCTGAGAAACAGGGCGATGAGTTCTGCCCGAAGGGAAAGACGCAGGGAATCAACTGAAACAAAGAATGTGCTTTAAAACTTGCCCTCTTTTCAAACTAAGAAGCAAGCACAATTTCTGTGTGTATGCAAGAAAAGGAGCTCGTTCCAACTTGAAGATGTTTAATTTAAATGTGAAGGTTGGAGAGGAGAGCCAGGTGGGAGAAAAGGTTTGGGAGCGAGGCTGGTACTGAGGTCAGCAGCTCCTGGCTTTTAACCCTTGGCGTCCAACTCGAGCTGCAGCTGTCCTTTCAGTCTGACACGGACTGGCTGCCGACGGATGTCTAACCCGAGGTTATTTCCTAGCCAAGGTGTCTGTATCCGCGGTAACAACCGCTTCAATCCACGCGCGGTTCCCCCGGGCCCGGCCGGAGCGGGTGTGAGGAGGCGAACGGCGAGGCCGGGCCCAGCGAAACCGCGCCCCGGCCTGGAGGGGGAGGGGGGGGCCGCGCACGGCGCTGAGGCGCTTCCCGGCGCCGGCTCTGCCCAGGCCGCGCTTTTAGAAGCTGTGACATTTCCAGTCGGAAACCTTCCTGCAGCGCGCTTCAAACACACCCGAACCACCTCCGCGGGGAGGGCGCAGCCACACCACGGCCACCCTCCGCCTGCCGGAGGACCAGCGCCCCGGCAGCCCCCCCGGCGCCCGCGCTCCGGGCCAGGCGGCTCCGGCCCCGTCTCCCACGAGACGCCCGCGCGGGCGGACACCCGCCAGAGTGTGTCCGTGGCCGGGCGGAGGGGCGAGGGGCCCGCGGCGGGTACTGCACCGGCTCAGCCCGGCCGCCCCCTCAGCGGGGACCTGTGGGGAGCGGGACAGTTCCCAGCCCCGCCCCCGGCGCGCTCGCGGCCGCAGCGCCTGGCGCAGCCGTTCCAGCCAATGGGGGAGCAGCAACCTAGATCTCCGGCAGGGGGCGCGCGCCCTGGGCCGGGCAGGGGTGTTCCGCGTGCGCGGGGGGATCTGTCGGTGAGTGGCGCGAGGAGGGCGGGCAGCCCGCGTGCCCGTCCGTCCGCTTTCCCTCCCTGTGGAGGCGGCCTGGCGCGCGGACCGGGGGGGGCCCCTCCCAGCGGGGCGGCCTCTAGTGCCTGGGGCCGGGGGGGCTCCAGGGTGCCGCGGCCCTGCGGCGGGGACGCGCCGCTCCCCGCTCGGAAGGGGCGGCTGAGGCGGGGGTCGGGCGCCTCAGCACCGGCAGCGTTGGGGCTCCCGCCGAGCGGCTGCTGCCTGGTCCCGCCTCCTTGGGGTGCGTGCGGCCGGGGGCTCGGTGCCGCGGGAGCTGAACCCGCGCACCGGGAGAGGCGGGGGGTTATGGGCTGGCAGCGGGGGGTTATGGGCTGGCAGCAGGGGGCGTTAAAGCAAATTAAATACAGGAGAGAAGGGCCGCCTCAGAAGCTGCCCGTGTTTCATCCTTCACGTGCGGGAGAACAGCGGCCTGCGAGCAGCCTGCGCTCCCTCTCCCACTGTGATAATTCGACAGGATGAGGACGGGGGTGGAGTTTACTTGCCTTCTCCTTCGGGTAGCCACCTGCCCTCCAGACCTTACTCTTGAACGCAGTGCAGTTTGTACATATTTAGTATGAAGCATAAACTTTTTTGCTTGAAGAACTATGGAATTTTGTCACTATCAGGTATTCTGTTGCTCTGGAACACTTTGTGTCAGGAAATGGCTCCTTTTGATTTTTTTTATTTTATTTTTTTTTGCCAGTCCCTTGCAGCCCACACTTGTTTTCTAGCTCTTGCCTTGGAAACAGCAGTTGATCTCTGCCCATGCTGTTCATGCCGCTCATGATTACAGGCTCTGTCATTCCCCTGCTCAGTTTTTTCTACCTCGTACTGCTTCCCCTGCCAAAGGGAAGGATTCCCTGTTTGGCCAACCTGGCACGAGAAGCCAGCAAGTCAATGAATGGTACTCTGGAAAAGCCATGAGCTTTACTCGTATCACATGTAGGTGTGTACTGTGCCAGTGGAATGGCAGAGTAATTATTCTGGTGAATACTGATGAGTTATCTTGCAGCGGCAGGTTAATGGTACCATTTTGCCAGCAAGCAGGGAGGAGCTGTGTGTTAGGAAATGTCTTGAAAGCTCTGCTAGGGCGAGCAGTGTGGAGGGACAGGTGGAAGGGGAAGAGACCGCAAATTCTGGAGTTCTCGTCCTAATGCAGGGCATGGGGAGAAGAAAAACTGTGAGCAGCTATATTTCAAATTATACTTAACTTTTGAGGTTGCATGCAGTTCTGACAGCACGAGGTTCTCTCGGTAATGACTGCACAAAGGCAGGGTGTGCCAGTTTCCAAGTTCTGTTAAAGTCATTGCTCGTGTACTGCATCAGACCCAGAGAAAGTGGGTTTCTTGGGAGAAGAATCTTTTAGCAGTTTTCTCCAGTACTTGTCACATGCTGGGTTCCTGTTTTTGTCCTCTTCGTTCCAGGAGGTGGCACTGTCTCTTCTGGGAAGGACACAAAACCGCTTCAGCTTCATCTCTGGGCAGATGCTGCTTACCTGCCTGGGGTGCATAGGGTTAAGTGAGACTGCAGCATAGCTCAGTTCAAGAGTTTTCTGTTACTATATGCTGTGTCTTTTTGATACATGTCCATGTTCGTATGCACAAAATGCACGAATTTTCTGTCCAGTAGTGTTATCTTAGAAAAACATCTTCTCAGGCTTCTTGCCTGCTTTTGTTTGTGGAAGGTTTCTGGCACTGAGGAATCTTTTTATGGTGTGGAAGTAAAAGCTAGGTGACGCTGATCCTGCAATACTAGTTTACTTAATTTAATTGAGTCAGAATTGTGTGACTTCTGGAATGACCAGTAGCTATCATTCTTTCCGTGAGGGAAGGGAAGAATTTCCATAGGATTTGCCAAATCTAAAAAAGCTTTTTTTTTTTTTTTTTTTCACCTACAAGGTGATCCAAAAAGGTATACGGATTCAGGAAAAAAAAAAGCTGTAATGATAACTTCCCTGTAAGAATACAAGCCAAATCTGTGTTGTATAGAAAGGGAGCAGTGTTGTTGCTGTTCCTGAATTATCTCTGGAGGTATGTTATTTCCAATCTTCCTTTTGCTGGAGCTCCTCAATAGAGGGAATAAGTTTTCTCTTGTTAGGAGGTTTTCCTAGTTAGCAGTTAGACTAAATCAGCAGTGATAGTGGAGATTGTTTTACTTCAGCAGAGTATGTCAGTATTAAAAGCGTTCACCATTAAAAAGGGTTAATTTAAATTTCCCCCCCCCCTTGGTTGACGTCTAGAAAAATGGATGATGATGGTGATGATGACATTCCGCATCTTTCATCCCATGCGTTGGCTGCCCTCCAGGAGTTCTATTTGGAACAGCAGCAGAGAGAGGGCATGAAGACCTCCCAGGGGTTTAATCAATATGCCGTTGGCTCAATAGAAGAAGACTGGGTAAGAAACTAAACTTCCATGAATAAAGCACAGTTAGAGGAATAGCCTTCAGCTTTTGTGGATGGATAATGAAAGGAAATTAAAAAGGGGAACACTCAAGATGTTCCTAGAGTAGCAAAATCAAACTATTCGTGGACAGTAACACTGTAGGGATATTTGCTTTAATATTAAATTTGGGTATAGTCTGTTCTCCGTGTGTATGGGGGATACAAACTGAAATTACATGGAGAGGTGATAAAGCTGCCAACAGAAGCATCTGTCCCTTCTGGAAATGTTAACTCCAGCCTGGCATGCGAGGGTAGTAAAGATTCTTCCCTGAGTTTGAGACAAACACAGTGTACAAAAACAAATGATGTCTTCTTTCTTTGGTTTTGTGGATGGCTGCATTGCTGCTTGCTTGCTTCTGACAGACTGATTTTTAATTTGTCTCTGGGTTGGTTTCTTTTTTTACTCTTCCTTTGTCTGATGTCTTCTGATTTAGTAATTTTATCCTTTATTTCCTTCCATACTGTCACTTTTCAAGTTCTTTTTTCCTCTTCCGCTAAAGTAACTTAGTTTAAGAGCACATAAATATTGTGCATCTGCACTTTGGGTTTGAACTAACCTTGTCAGTGACGTTGCATTACTTGGTTTTCCTGATACTGCAGTAAATGCTTTGGAAGCACGCAGGGTAAGCTACCTGCTGCTTGCTGCTGGATTACAGAAGTAAAAGGCTATTGGGGAAGTAGGCACTTCTCTTTACAGTTTATGAACTGAGAAGTGCTATGGGTTTTGGTTTTCTTCAAATATGACTCGCAACACCTGACTGCACAGAGCACAGTCGGAAGATGTCTGTAATTGTGTGTTATCTTTCTCAGCAACTGAGCCAGTTTTGGTACAATGATGAAACTGCTTCATGCCTGGCTAATGAAGTGGTTGTGGCAGCTGGAAAAGGTGGCAGGTAGGTGTTAATTACATTGTAGATGTAATATGTCTTTTCTGTAAATACTTCATTTCTACTATGTAGACAGAGCTGTAGTTTAATTCATTACTCACTGTACTTCATCTTTGTTCAGTGGAGATGTTGCAGGAGTGCTTTGCTGTTATGTATTTAATTAACGGTAAGATCAGTATGAACTAGTTAGCATTTAATTGAATGTTGCAGGCTCTGCCTTGAAAAAAAGTTTACTATGATTTTTTTTTTGAGAAATACAAAGAGCTTCAGAGCACATTAATGACTTGTAATTCTCTGTTTTCATAGAATGTTTCTGTAGAGCAGATGGAAAAACTTGGTTTTCTGCCTATTTCTGTAAAGAGTCATTTTTAATTTTAAGTTTTCAAGTTGCTGTTCTGAAAGAAGATTTTGTGTTAAGCTTAAGGCCTTTGTGCAGCATGGAGTTTGATATTATTAAGGTAATTATTTGTTAGAATAGAGGAAGAATAGCTTACATTCTTGGGACTAATGTTTAAAATGTTTTCCCAAAGCAGCCCTGAGGACTGCTGTAGGGTTGGTTGTCGTTGTTGTTTGCCTTTTAAATTAATATTCTAAGTTATTGTCTCTTTTTTCAGGATAGCATGTGTTAGTGCACCAAGCGTGTACCAGAAACTGAAAGAACAGGATGGAAAAGATTTTTCAGTGTGTATACTGGAGTACGACAGAAGGTTTTCTGTATATGGAGAAGAATTTATCTTCTATGATTACAACCACCCTTTGAACTTACCTGAAAATCTCCTGCCACACAGTTTTGACATCGTAATAGCAGATCCGCCCTATCTCTCTGAGGAATGTCTTCAAAAAACTGCAGAGACCATAAAATACTTAACAAAAGGAAAGATTCTGCTTTGCACCGGTATAATTAATAAAAATACTAGGTCACTAACTCAATAATACTAATTTTATCATTAATTCAAGTAGGAATATATATCGTAAGCTTTTTATTGGAATACTTCAGTTCAACCTTTATTTTAAACTGAAGGCATATGGTTTTTAATAGTTAAAGTCAGTACTTTTTTCATACAGCATTACAAGTTTTACTAAATTTTTGATGAATTGTTAAGATTGTCCTGCAAAGTTCCGCAAATATTTTTTTCTTGTAAAAGGGACACTTTTGGTAATTGCAATGGTTGAATTCTGGGAATGACAACCATAGGCACAACTTATTGGTAACGTGCTAGTAAATAACCGTACAAATTTGTGATTTTCTAAACGTCTGCAGCTGCAGGGTTTCAGCTGCCACATACTACTTAGCATTTAAGACGAGCTAAGTAGAACGAATGGCAAATAGGCTGGAATGGCATTTGCTCAGTCAAGTGGGATGATCTTAGCTAAGTCTTGAAAAGAAAAACAAAGTCAACTTTTTTTTTCCGTATTACCTGTCCTTACCGGTAAACATAGGAACTGTAATGTGAATGAATGTATGAGGGGATTCTGCCCCTGTGATACAAGTAAGGGGATCTTAGGCACCGAAATGCAGCAGGAGGAATTAAAAACCAGTGATAAGAACCATGAAACTGGATAACTTGCCGACTGTGCTTGCAGGTCCTTCTTTATGAAGATGCACTTGCTGATTTAAGAAGCTATGAGTATCTGCCTCAGTCCTGATGTTTCTTAAGCTGTCATCTTACTACAAGATATCTGAAGACATCCAGGAAACTTTTGCAAAAAAGAAAGGACAAAACCCCTCTATACATAAAATAAAAGGAAAGTCAACCAAACAGGCAAAATAAAGAAAAATTAAAATACTATATGGCCATAGAAAGCCTACTTCTTTGCTTAATTGCAAATGGCCGTCATGCACAAGGATGGTTCTCAGAATTTTTTTCCCTAAAATGGATATGTGGTCCTTCAGTTTACAAAGTTTGAGAAATACTGCTCAAGGAAGTGATTTCTCAGAGTGTAGCTGTAAATATCGCACTGCAGTTTATTTAAGAGGAAGAGTATATGTAATCTGTTTGCATTTCCCATGGCTCCCTACCATGTAATTTCTTTGGCATGTAGCAAGATGATTCAGTTCCAATTTCTGTTTTCTATAAAAGGGGCACTGATCTTACCCTCTACCTGTTTTTATGAAACTTCTTGGACATTCATTTCCTTGAGGTGTCTTCCATTCTTTGAGATTTATTTTAAATTTCCCAATAGATTTAGTTGTTACAGAGAGCTGACAGTGTAGCTGCTTTAAGCTTTGCTTCCTTAAAAAAAGCAGGCTCTCTATATGTGCTTTTGGGGAGAGCTATTAAAAAAGCCCAAACACTCTGTTACTGTTTTTCTCATTGAATACTAATTATTTTTGCTGCAGGTGCAATCATGGAGGAACAGGCAGCAAAGCATCTTGGTGTGAAGATATGCAAGTTTATTCCAAAACACTCTCGAAACTTAGCCAATGAATTTCGATGTTATGTGAACTATGCTTCTGGACTGGACTGATCCTCGTAAGATCTACAACCTTTTCAGTCAAGATCCTTTCTGGTTTTTATCAGTGACTCCCCATTTCTCAGTGCTGAAATATACACCTCCAAGCAGCGTTTTCTGAGCTAGCTTTCATCCACACAGCGTGATGGCCTCTCTTAAATGTGTAAGCATTTGCAGTTACTGTGTTTTGTATCTTCTCTGTTAGGTAAATGGGGACCAACCAATGCAGGTGCTGGATCATGGCATCTTCTCTGTTAAGAGTTTCATTCTACCTGGGAGTTTTTACTATTCAAAGACTCTTCAGTGATCTCTCTGAAGTGATTTTTATCTGGCTGGCTTATAACAACGCATAGGTGCTTGCCTCACAGACATCAGAATCGTCATTGCATCAGAACTGAGGACTTGGGAGCTACTGGGTGGTTGAAAGAGCATGAATATCTCCTTTCAGTCTTGAGAGATGCTTCCTTAGCAAGATTGAGAGATGTTTGTTCTGAGCGTGTCATGTCTCTCCAGATCCATTATGTAGCAGGCTGATGTTTTTATAAACGATAACTAGAAGAGCCTCCCCCTCCTTCTGGGGAGGCCTCTCCAGTTGCTTTTAATAATAATCAGAACTACGTACCAGTACTAGATAAGATCTACTGTCCACTGTTGTTGCCAGACTGGCTTTTTAAAAACTGGTGGTTACTGTTTCACCTTTTCTCTAAAGCCTTGTCACAAGCCCAAACTTTCTTCTTGTAAAAATAAGATTTAATTTGTCATCACTTACCACTTGTGCATGTATGTGTGCTGTACTAGAGAAAAAGTAAGATAAGCTGTTGAATGTCTCTTTGCAGAAGTACGGTGCATTTATTGTGATGTTTGTGTGTTAGAGCAACAAAATGTCATGAGCTTTTAAAAAACCACACAACTAGGCTCTTCTATTTACTAGTTAAGTTAATCTTTAGAAGTGGTAGAAACCTGATGTTGTCTTGAAAAAAGCACAGTAAGGAATTCTGCATTATCCCCATTAGAGAGCTTTACTTCCACTAAGAATCCTATACATTAGTCAGGCCAAATCACCTGAAATAGGAAGTAATTACTAAATAAAAATGCAGCATGTCAGGTAGTGCTTGCATTACTGCTTCAGACTGTGTTCATGGGTTCTCACTTTGAGTTACTCTTACCGTTGGTTATGAGAACTTCTGTAGCAATGTGAGCCATACATGTCAGTCTGTTAAATCTTGAATCATAATGGATGTGATTAAATATAGTGTCTGCTTTTTAACAGATTTCAGTATCAAGCTAACGATGATTTACAAGAATGTCAAGTTTGTAGTTCGAAGAACAGTCCTTTTGCCCAGTTTTATCTTTGCCTCCTGTTCCACAGAGAGCAGCAGAGCAGTAGAATAGAAGTATTTTAGAAATCTTTGAGTCTTACAAGGCCACTGAGGTATAACATGTATTGATAAACTCCCACTGTTTCTAATAGACAAATGTTAGATCTTATATAAAAGGTTTGGTCTATATTTCAATAATTTTCAACCAAAATAGATGATACATTAGAAAAACTTTCCTTTGGGATAGTAGAGATTTTTGTTAACTGGAAATTTTTAAAGCCAGTTTTGAGAAACCTTTGACTGCACTATTAATGTCTTTTTGGTTGAAAGCTGGTTCATAAACTCCAAGGCACTCTACAAAACATAAATACTTCACTTTATGCACCATATTTATATATCAGGATTGTGTAAAAGGCTAACAGAAATGCTGCATCTACAAAATGAAGCACTTAAAACGAAATATTAAGAAATCTGTGGTGGGGATAAATCTGTTTAAGCTTGTGAGACAAGACTTTTCATCAGGTAGAGATAATACTCATGTTTCTATGCATTTCTGCTGTTTGGATGCAGATTTTCCCATCTGGTGGAGTAAACAAATGAGCAGGAATAATGTATATGGAATATAATCCTCTCTCAGTGCTCACAGAATCATGCTTCCTGAGCTGGACACAACACTGGTTCATAAATACCCATCCAAGCCCCTGTTGCTCTCTTCCCCACTTTCCAAGAGCTCTGTTCAATTTGTAAGGCCTCCTCCTGTTTTGTATCTGCTGCTTTCTCCCCCACTCTCCCCCATACAGTTTTCTTTTTCTTTCACACATCTCGGTTTCTGTCAGATTGGTAATAGGTATTGTTAAAGTGAGAAGAGTGCAGCAGAGGAAGAGCTCGCAGGGAGAACGGAGACGAGGCTCTTCTGACCGTCTCTGTGAGCCCACGGCAATGCCCTTTTGCCTTTCACACCAGAAGCCATCCTTGCTGCTGAGCCCAACAGAGCCAGAATCCCCCCTGACAATGACTGGCCACAGCTGACATATGGCTGGATTTGGCTGTTTTCCAGGAGGCTACACTATTAAATAATTACTTTTACATGGCCAGTTTCAAAATAAGAAATCAAATCAGAATGTTAAATGCACAGGTATTGGCACAAACCTGTACTTCACCATTGTAAACCATTTTATTACCTCGGTGTCTTGCACACCAAGGAGATGGAGACCATGAAGTAACTCCTGAATCTCTTAACTGCATAAAGACCTCAAGTGGGACAGGTATGATTGCCAGAAGTGATTATATTCTTCCCCTGACAACCACCTACATTAGAACACGCTATTCACATACAACCTTCAACTATGTCACCGCTGTGCTGTTAATTCCTTCAGTTGTCTGCTTAATTTTGGTAAATGTGTTTTTGGGGGTCTCTGTATCAGAAAGTACAGTGTTCAGTTGTACCAAGAAATTCAGTTCACCAACAAAATAACTGCTACTTCTTACACGTAGGTCAGACAGCTTTGAAAAGAGGCACTGTGAAGATTCACGATTACAAAAATGAGGGTGCGTGTAAAGCTGTGTAGATGCACTCAATGGAGCAGTTCATTGTCCACTGGCTTTCCTCTTAAAAACCTGGCGAGCACTGGCAGCTGCCCAAGCACAGCTTGACTAGTGGCATTCACAGCCTTCATCAATGAGAGGAAGAAAACTATTTCTGTCATACTTGTTTCTAAGGAAGGAGCTGTGTTTCTGAGAAGGCTGCAAGTCACAAAAATTCATAGTGAATTAGTACTTTGTGTCAGTGCAGTAACTTTAAGAAATAATATGTGATAGCAAAATCTACCTTCTAGTTTTTCTGTAATAGGATTCTGAAAAAAAAACTTGTGTCAAGTAGTGATTGGTCTTATTGTGGATGTCTCATGGATTGATTTCCTCTGGGAGCAGACTGTGGTGAAGTGTTAACCACCATGCTGCTTTTCCAGTGGCATTTACAACTGCAGAAGTCTGTGATGTGCTCAAGCCTCTTGGCTGCAGGAACAGGCACTGTGCAGCAGCAGGACATCTCAGTGCCCTGCTGTGGGTATGAAGGTGACACTTGGCAGAGGAAACCTGGGGTCTTGTGCACCGCTGATGGCTGTAGGTGGAAGGGAATACACTGCCGCCTGCACCTCACCCTAGATGACAAATGAAGGATTTCTAGAAATGCCGCTGCGTGAAGTCCAAGTTACTGCTTTCACCAAGAACTAATCTGCATTGCCCGCATGGTGCTCTCAGCTCAGTGCTGTACAGTTAGCCAATCTCTGCACCACCCAACAGCCTTCACCCTCCACCCGTGCCTCCCTGTGCCAGAACAAGTAGGAAACATCTCTGATGGTTGTCCCTGTCACTCTCCTTTGGTTATTTGCAGGGCACACCCTGGTTCTGTGCAGTGAGGTAGGAAACAGGGCATCTGGGACTGAAGTGCAGAAGCCCCTCATCAGCCAGTGTCACTGCTGTGCTGCTGCTCTGGTTCTACTCGTTTTGCAACCCCCTTAGATAGGAGTGCTATTGCACAGCAAACCATGTAGGACTGACTACAACTCCTTCATGTGCCCTAGTCCAAGCATTTAGATCTGTTCACTAATCCCAGCGAGATTAATGCGTGTTACACTTTCTGAGTGCATCATACCTTTTTTCCCCTTTCCCTTTGTTGCTGGTGATTTCATGTTTACTTGCAGTTGTAAACCTCTGCCTATTCAGACCTCCATGTAAGGACTGGTTAGTAAACCAAAACTAGCACCTCAGGCTTTTCTCAATCTTCCTGCATGAAACAAATTTTCCAACATATCTTAAGTGATAATACAGAGAAGACAATAATCTCTTTACCAAGGGTATTGTTCTGTGTTTTGTGGCTCCTAATGTATTCCAGGGACAACCTCACTGAAGGAAAAGATTTTCCTGGCGCAACAAAAATTTTCTGAAATCAGCTGCAGCTGCCAGATAGTTTCAGCTTTGAATTATTTGCATTTATTAGGCCTGGAGTTGGTTCAATGAGGCATTTCATGTCTGCCTTGTGTCAACAGTTTGTGAGCCTTGAAGCAACTCCAATGAATCCACCCTCCCCACATGCAAATTAAAGGCAAGGCTTCAGCAACTGTAACCAGAGGGCTAGAGGCTGGAAAATGTCACACCACAGTTAAAGTGAAACTGATATAAATCCATGATGTGATGATCTCTTTAAAAAAAACTAATCCAAACGCAAACTACATTTAATACTCAGCCTTTCCCACATGAATAATGTGGAGAGGGTTTATATGTGGAAGGATATTTTGAAGGTTAACAAATGTTTTTTTGTAGATAGTAGTTCTTGATGCTAAGTATTAACAAACACTTGTTCACTAATGAATTGTTATCAAACAGTTGCTCACACTAAAACATAAACATAGCTTTTCAGAGACACCTTACTGGAAAGCTGGATCAGGAAGCAAATTGGCTCAGCTAAAAAGTCTGCCACAGAAGCTAGTGAGGATTAAAACAGGAAAATGGGCTTCAGAGTAAGATAACATGAGGTTGCCTGTAACCACAGGAAGCTTTCTGCACTTGTTGCAGTACAAGAAGGTCGCCAACATACATAATCTATTGATCCATGGAGGTTTTGCAGTTCTCTAATAGTTTCCTTTCAGTCATCCAATTCCTGAAGCTATACATAAGCTAAAGCATCTGTTTTTCTGGACTGGTAAAACTGATTGTCTTCCATTTACCTGATCTTAGCCTGCAACTCCCAGGAGTTTCCAGAACATGCTCTAGTTACTTGAAAAACCTCGAACTGATTCCGTAATTTATGCCTGCAGGACACGAGAGTTGCAACAAAAAGTGAGATCTTTTCTCCACATCACACAAATAAATCCATGTGCTCCAGTTACTAATTAGTTGCAGACAAATTTGTATAAAAGTGTGTGGGCAGACAGATGAGTTTTGCCGGAGGGCAGTATTTAGCCAGTGCTAAAGGGCTGGTGGCCCTTCTGGGCATTTAATAAACGTTAAGGGCTGTGTGGTTTGGCATTTTGTTCTTTGGGGTTTTTTTTTAACTGCCTTTCACTGTGAAGACTTTGCTTTCTGTGCTGTGGAGTCTGAAGGTCCAACTTCACCCTGTCTGAAGTGTGTGTGTGGAGAAAAAACCCCACAATTTTAACCATTAATGAAACCATAAGAGGTTAGACTGCTGAAGCATCATCTCATGCAGGGTTTTTCCAGTGTTCTGGGTCTGATTCCCTTTGGAGCCCCTCTGTCTTTGGTTGCCATTTCTCTCTTCTCAGAGGGTGGGAAGTTCTTCCACATTAGGAGGAAGGGAAAGTGTATGTAATTGCTGCAAGTATTTACAATCTCCAGGGAAGAGGTAACTACCTTTAATTGCTGGCAGCAGCTAGGCAATTAGCTGTTCTCTGAGTAGTATACACAACTTATGATCTTCTTTGAACCCTCCTTTGGGAATCCCCTTGAGGTAGAAGCATCACAATTTGAGGAAACACAGATGTGAAGACAATTAGAATTGTGAAAAAGCATCTGCACAAGAAACATGGTTATAAACATCAATCTGACATTGTAATGGGAATCTTTTATTGGTTTCTGGAGTTCTTAAAGTTGTTTTAGGCTTTGTAAGAAGCTATACAGATTGCACTATACAAAAACTTATACTAGACTGAGTCATAAAGAGTACAGTCAGTACTTATGCACCAAGACAAGGAGTTGTCATATGATTTTTGTCCTGTTTAACTTGCTAATTCTGTTTAGCTCATAGTCTTTCCATTCTTCATCCAACAACACTCCAAAGAAGCGTGTGATTTGGTACCGCAGGGACTTTCTCCACTATGAATTAAGCCCAATATTGACATTCTTGATGTAGCAAACCCATTGCTGCATATGGTGTTTACTCTTTTTTGTAATGATATTGCAGTCATGGTCCAACTGTGAAAGATATTCTCTGCTCTGCATTCAGAGATTTATCAGCTTTGGCGACTGCAGCCCCCTGAGGAGTTATGGTCATGCAGGGTATGCCTGGTTATTCCTGATTATCGTTCGTTAGACTGAGTTCACTTTCAGTCCCTTGTTCTGGAATGCAAGGTTTTGTGTGTCTAGGGTTTCTGGTTAGGGCTTGCCATCAAGCTGCTGAAATCTGCAATGAGGGAAGACTGAATACTCTTTGGCAGACTTGCATCTTTTGCAGGTCATTGTCTGTTACGTGTAGCATAGAGAAAAATGAGCAACACGTATTGTATAAATTGCTGGATTTAACAAGTTTGGGTTGTCTGGGACTCACCTCAGTGACCTCTGTAGCCTCTAGAAGTCCTAGCCTGTTTATTCATCTGCAGTATACCTGAGATGAAGCCTAACCTTTGTACTTGTTTTTTTAATGGGGAATCTCCTCTCCTACAATGAAAAAGGTTTTTGGCCTTTCAACTGTACAGAATACAGTTTTGTCACAAGAAATACTTAAGTGGATAATGGTAAATGAAATCTAGTACAGAATTCTTGGGACCCAAACTATTTTTTCTAATTGATATTTTCTGTGCAATTAGACTTTGTCCACATCAGACATGTCCACTGCAGCTTACAATATTCTATCAAGCTTTTTCTCATCACTTTCGTACCCTCAGCAATTTGGCAAGTTTAAAAACTGGTAGAATATTGTTTCATGAATGATTCAAACTCAGCAAAAATTTCCTTGCTATAGTGTATAAATGTACACAGATGTAATAGCCAAGAACACTGTCTGGAGTTGAGATGTGCAATATAAAGGAAGGCTCTCCCAGGCTGAGAAATTATCCTTTTAACTGCTGATTTTTCACATGTAC
The DNA here is from genome assembly GCA_013400615.1 of Syrrhaptes paradoxus. NCBI lineage: Eukaryota > Metazoa > Chordata > Aves > Pterocliformes > Pteroclidae > Syrrhaptes > Syrrhaptes paradoxus. The sequence continues at coordinate 35,180 of VZTO01001420.1, forward strand.
GGCAGCTATGTGATTTTTATATAAGTATTTAAAAGCAGAGTATAAGAGACTCTTTAAAAATATCTACAACCAGTAGTCTGCTATAGTAATATCTGGCATGTCTTACAGTTGCATCATCTTCTAAAATTTACTGTGAATAAGCAAGGATAAAATGTTCTGCTCTAAAAAAAGAAAAAAGCTACATTGGAATTTGCAACAAATACTTACATGAACTAAGGAGTTCTTGATAATAATTGTCATCTCTAGTGATCTGAATGACTGGACAAAACTTTCCAACTGAAATAACTGTAAGTAGAAAAAGAGGATATGTCGAGGTGTTGTCTGCTGTGGTGCAGCTTCCTGATGTGGTGAAATGATGATGTGAAGCCAATACTGTAACACGACTACATGTTCTTCATTCTGATGATGGCTTGTTCTGGCTTACCAGCAACTTCATTTCTTGCTTATCTATGCTGGAATTTACACTTTCAGCCTCTTTTTCTTGCTCAGGTACACAAGTGCAGCCCACCGGGATAGTGACATAATCTTCTGTGTAGACATAACGGCCCCCAGCACACGACGACGTGCGACGGAGTATGACTGTCGGCATGTACACAGGGGTGCTGCGGAAGTGAAAATTCTCCTCGCCAAAGATCCCCATGAGGCAGCCTTTGCACAGACAGTATGCTTCGGGAATGTATTTAGGATATCTTGTGGGATCATACGAAATTCTACAGGGAAGCAAATATCAAAGATTCATTAGTATCTCTAAAAATAGATATATTCATCTGGAAAACATTATAATGTGATTTGACCGTAAACATTTATATAAATGTTTTGTTTTCTTTGCCAGTAAAAATAGCTGTAGCTGTGGCTGTCTGGCTTCTTAATTTGTAAAGTATAAAGAAAAAAACATGAACAATTTATAGAACTGATCATGTCCTGCAGTGCACATTGAAGTATGAAGAGACTGGTTTTCTAAAATGTGATATTCCAGGGTTTAAGCAGAATAACTTTTGCATTTTGGACTGAATGGGTAAACAGAGCATTAAAAGGGACACCTGGGCATTTCCAAGCTTTTGATCTGCCTTGAGTTCTTCAAAAATTGGTACAAATCCTTGTTAATACTATTATTGTTGAAGCAAAGACATGATGTTTTAAAATTTTATAATTTAAATATAATTAAATTGTACTATTATTTCTTCAATAGTTTTTGCTCCTTAGTATGCTTGGGCTTATGAAGGTGCCTTCCTCCTGAAAGCAGAACTCTGTATTTCTTTCTCTAATTCATCTCCACTATCTCTCTAACCAAAGAATAACATTTCCACACCCACACCAAGATAAACTGCAAAGCTAATGGTTTTTCTGCCCTCTCCTGATACATTTTGAAGTAAAGCATTGCCTCAAAGATTCAAGAGTATAGCCTCTATGTTTTTGTTGACTTACAGTTTGTTGTTCAGACGTTTCTTTTTGCTTATTAATGCCCTGTCTGTGGAAATTCCTCATTAGCAGCAGCTGGAAAGCTTGTAACCTAAGTACAGCTTGGAACAACAAAGTCCAAGTTCCAGCATTCCTCTGTGGACATTGTTGGACGCAGAAACAAAGATGTGATACTATGGTCTCAAGTCATGCAGATCCTGTCGGACCTATGGCCATTGTTTTCAGAAAAGAGAGTAAAAGCTGATAAGTCTGTTTGGTTTTTGAAATAAAAGACTAAGTACACAGAGGAGTACACGTACTAGAATGTGTAGCCACACTGCTTATTGTGATGCTGATGTATTTGTTGCTTTGTTCTTTACCCGCTTTTCCTGCTTATACTGGAAGCAATTGCTGGGCATGACTGTAACCTGTACATTACCACAACTGTGTGTCATTATTCTGAAAAAGATGTTTGCCCCTCCAGAAAAAAAGAGGATTTTTTAATACGTTTAGTTCCTACACCAGCTGTCCTCTTTGTACTTTTAAGCTTCCTCCAGAGCACCTTCTGCTCTTGTGCTGTTACAAACCTAGCCGTACTCCAGCGCTGGCTGCACTGTCCAGCTGGAGCGGGACGACAGCTCGCTTTGGCTGGAGAAGTGTTCAGCCCCGAAGCACGGGCCAGCCACCCCTCAGTGCTCCTCCCACAGAGCCCATCCCTGCTTTGGGAGGATGCTGACCCCCAGTATGTGATCAGAAGTGCTTACCCATCTGTGAGCTAACAGAAAACCCTTTTCTGCCCTTTCCCCCTACTCCTACTTTCACACAGTAGACATTAGACCTACACCCGGTGCACAGCACAAGCATCCTACAGGCTGTTACTGGCACGCAGAGCGTCAGGACACACTGGGAGGTCAACCAGTCCAAGTGCCTCCACGAGGCAAGCTCAGATGTATTTGCCCATGTTTGTCCAGCCTGCTCTTAAAAACCTCCAGGGGGGATCCCGAGCTCGCCCAGAGGCTCTGTTTGCAGTATTTCACCACCTCTTGGTAAGTTTTCCTAACAGTGAAGCGGAACATTTTTTTCTTGCAAACTAAATCAATCATTTCCCATGTTTGAATGGGGAACTACAGCAGCTGAGGCTAAAAAACTGAGCAAGAGTCAAAGATTTGATACCAGAGAGAATGTTCAAGCCTGTGATGTTTACTGTGAAGTGCTGCAAAAACAGTAAAAATGCTTGCACTGGGTTTTAAGCCATCCTCCACTTGGGATCGGGATAGGACCACCACGCAGTAGATGAAGTGGGGCAACTATATGAAAAAAATAATAAATACCTGTCATCAATATAATTATTTACGTCTGGAGTGATTTATTAATTATCCAATAAATAATTATCCAATTATTTATGGAGCGATACAATGCCCCCCTTCCCAGCAGTTTTCAAAATAACCCATTTTGAAAAACACAGTGGACTTAAAATGATTCCCAAATTGTGTTTCCCAGAATGCCATCAGGGTTTGTACCACTTCCTCGGGTATGAAAGCGTTAGCCTTTTATCTTTTCAGGTGGTCTCCAAGATGAGAAGAGGTTTCAGCTGAGAAGAGGCCGCTGTGATTACACAGTCACTTCTGGTCAACAAAACCTGCACTTGCCAAAACAGGCAGCCTGGCTCTCACCCTCGCCGCCACCCCTGGGATGATGCTAATATTCTTCTGGTCACAGGATGGACTGGGGAATTCATCCAACCGAAAAGTAACCTCATCAAAGCTGGATTTTCATCCTTCAGTTGTCCTGCCACATGTACACAGAACCCCACACAAACAAGCCAGTGTGAACAAGCTGCTGTAGGTGGGGGCAGAAGGGAACTGCCCTTTTCAGGACAAGTAACACCAGTTTATCAGGCTAACACAAATCTGGAAACATAGCTTTAGCCAAACACAAACTTGATTATTTTATCATCAAAGAAAAGAGACTTTTTTTTTTTTGCAATGACCGTATAATCTGGATTCTTTGTCTTTTTAAAGGAATTTGTTTTCCTCAGAAAAATCTGATCAGTTCTCTCATAGCCAGACATCTGTGATGTCGCAGGTATTTTTTGCAAAGCTTCTCTGTCCCATTTATACTTGCTTACTTTCCTCAGGAAATACCTTCATGTTACAGGATCTCACACCAATGTGAAATAAAATGTCTGGTAGCCAGCAGAAGGGAAGAAAGTGGAATACAGGCTTTTCTCCGGTGATACATTCCCATTTTAAACTCATGTGAATAATTTCAGTGGTGGATTGTTAAACACACCTTATGTCAAGTCACTGGTATTTCCTCTACTGTATTATCTCTAGCACCTGGTTTATGATGTTACTGGAAAGCAGGAACGTGCTTCTGGATGCAAACGTTTTCACTAGTAACAAGAGAACACTGTCAACGGAATCATAGTCTACAACAAACTTCCTCCTCCAAATTCCCATGTGGCAAAAGTCAGGTATAAATGAGGGGGTTTTTTTGAAGGATGGTGTGGTTTTCTACTTTCTATAGAAAAACCTCTTGTATTGCTACGTTTGCTGTAGATACCTCTACTCCATCATGTGAGGACTGGAAGGAATCAGAGAGGATCCAAACCCAAACATGGATCCACAATATAGATGTGATTTTGCATCCAGACCAGAACTTCAAGGCTGAAAGCTCTAAGTAATGCCTCCTGAAATTAAATGCTGAACATAAATGCCATTAAACTTTAGACCCATATCCCAGGTTCTGCATCTTCAGCTCAAACCTGTTAAGAAGGACTATATAACTAAAGCCTCATTTTCATCTTTCTAGGCAACCCAGCCTGATATGGGTCTGACCTGCCAACAAACACCAGTAACTGAGCTGTATAAATGCAGCTGTGTGACCTGCTTCTGCTGTTTGCATGTATCAAACACAACCACTCTGTGCAGGCAATGCCCACAGCCTCAGCTGCTGTATTCTGATGCATCTCCATCACTCCAAGCACTGCATGTCATGGTTTTATGTCTTCTCCTACAACAGGGCAAACACATTTGATTATGTTAATTAACTGGATAAAAATGCATGCACTGAGTTCCCAGTGACCCTTTCCTATATGTAATGAAAGATGCACCCAACGGGGGTGGACACAACAGAAGCAGCTGGGAACTCGTCCCAGGTGGAAGACCAGAGATGTGCAACTTCCCACTGGCACCCAAGTGTCCCCTGCATCCTTGTGTCATTTGCTGTGGCCACTGCTGCAGACTAGAGAGCCCAGCCATTTGGATGAGGGCTGCCCTTGTCCTGGGGACTCAGGTTACTGGTAGGTAAGGCTAACTCTGCCTAGCCAGCGCCTCTGATTGACAAATGACAGGAGCAGTGAGCTATGCCGGGCTGCTGTGTTTCGATCTGCTGAACAAGAAGCAGGTTTGTACTGAACTGGAACTGCTAATGAAGTGTGACTAGTTCTAGGCTGCTTTTCCTTATGACCCCATGAGTGCTTTGAGAGCTCCCAGTGAAAAACAAACTTCCTGCCATTTATGTACTCAGCCTGGAAACTCAAGAGGAAAGTTCGGTCAGAAGTAAAACTCTTGCAAAGACTTAATCTGTCTTTTCCTGTACTGCCACTTTCATATGTAGAATTTTTAATAATATTATCACTTCACAGGTTTCCAAGCTTCTAAATCCAGTGGGTGAGATGCAGTGCTGGGGCAGGCAGATACAGCTGACTCCTCAGAAAATCAGAGCGAGCTCTAGGCTAACAGCTGTATGTTGTCAGAAGTCTAATAAGCAGATCATCATCCCTTTACTTCACACTCTGAAATACTTATAGGATTAAGAACTAAGAACTTTTTTCCCCCCTCTTGGCAAGACATTTATTTCCCTATAGCAGGTGTTCTTTTGTTCGCATTATGCTTAGTTTGTTTTATATACAGATAGTAAGTACAGTCCTGGCATACAGTAGCCTAGTGCTAACTGATTTTCTGAAGAGATATACAAACACATACTCAAATAAAAAGGACGCAGTTCTGCTTCCCCTTGTATTCTTTCCTTCGGCTTCATCTCTGGGATATGCACACTGCGCCACATGATAATGTTAAATCCCAGAAAATGTCTTTAATAAGGTTCTTGAAAATCACTGGAGTATTATTTAAAGGAAAAGCCCTCTTGTATGACTTTCTTTCAAAAGCACTGCAGACAAGCTTGGCTTTTACTAGTAAAGACAGACTTGCCTTTATTACTTTTATTAAGATTTTATGTAGATGAGCACTAAACCAAGGATGCTTATAAAGTGAAACTAGGTTTTGAAAAGCAGAAAAAAACAATCTGGGCAATGTTTGAGAGACGGGACTAGCTAGCATGGGATTTCATGATCAGGTCAATGCTGACAACGTAAGTTAAATCTCTATTTTACTGAATGTTGATTCCTAGGGACTCAATACAGAAAGGCAGTCTAAGAAGGAATCCTAAAAAGGAGCTGAGAAATTTTGCTGATTATTTCATCTTATTGTACAGCAGTAAATAATCTCCCATGGAAATCATTACCTCTATACAGACTGTAAGAAGTTCATTATTTTTCTAGCAGTGTCAATTTCCTGCACACAAAGCAAAAAAAAAAAAAAGGCTTAGCCTTTGAGAATCTAAGGCTCAAAACTTGCCTCTCAATCCAGCAAGTGAACCCTTCGTAAACACAGGATTAGGCCCCAGAGGCTGACACAGAAACCATGAGATTTGGAAATTCAGAAACGGGAATTACTTCTTGAATTAGTATTTTTTGCTACATTTGTGAAGACGTGTGTTCACAGAAGACTCTGAATGTATTTCAGTAAACTAGCTATGAATGGTATTATAACCTTAAGAGAACAGAAAACCAAAATAGAGCTGATGCACACAGCTGATTAACGAACAGCACTTGCACCATGGATGGAATCACAAACCAACACTACCCGTAAACTTGCTGTTGACTTCAGTGGGAACAGGTTTTTCAACCATTACTCTGAACTTTATGACCAGACCCTGCAAACGTGTCAGCATGCATTTAAAATCAATCCTTCCTATAATGGCTCTTGGCCATGAGCAACTTGTGTGTGCACCTCTGGAGCTGAGCTCGCCCTGGTAAAGGATTCACCATGCTTACGGCTTCTGGAAACTTTAACAAGCAACGCCCATCCTGCGCTGTGGCAGGGATCTGTGGGTGGTAAGACAACCTCTAGCACCGATTCTCGTGAAGCAACTGTGAACCATAGCAACAGCCAAGGACCACGGCCCTTGCCGGTACCTCCTTGTACAAGCAGGCTTTCGGGATTTCATTGACTGCCGTGGAATACTACTAAAGAGGACAAAGCAGCTCCTGGATAGATGTCGCAAACTGGCACACAGTCAGCCTGATGATTTCACGGCCTGATGACTTCACGGCAGAGTTTCTGCTGCTGGCTCTATGTTTTTTTAAAACCTGTGTGATTCTTAGACCAAGTTCCTGAGGTGCTGAACAAATACAGCATGATCAAGATTTTACTCCACTCAGCTCACTTCAGGGAACTCTGCTGTCTCTTTATAGCTCTGCAGGGAAACGAGTGATTTGGGTGATTAAACTTTGTGCTCCGAACTATATACTGATCTCCTGTGGCCATCAGGATGGAATTTCAGTGTCAGGCAGACAAACTAATATTCTTCCCCTAGCTTTTGCCTCAAATACCAACTGCCAACAGCAGGATCATGGACAAGATTGATCTGTGGTGCAATCCATGAGCAACTCCAGTATCTCTGGGTTGTAGCAAGCCAAAAATGTTGTCAGTCTTGATTTTTGTATAACCAAATTAAAGACCAAGTAAGACAAAAGAAATATCAAGCACAGAACAAAGAAAAGGAAACAAGCCACACAAGGATTATCTGTTCTTTGAGCCAATCAAACCTAATTCTTCTGCACTAAATGGAATGACAAACTTGGATATATGCATGCCATAGGGTGAATGTTATACACAGATCTCTAAGTAATATATTTTATTCTTTCTCACAATGATGATATGAAAAATGTCAGTTGACTTGAACTGAATTGTCATGTGATCAGAAGAATTAAAAGAAGCAGCGTTAAGCAGCTGGGAACAGGTGCCTAGGGAGACATGCAGGGGAAGGTACGTACAGCCAGACTTAATATCTTTATTATTAATGACCTGGAACAGGCAGCACAAACAGTATGTTAATGAAATCTGCAGATGGTAACAATGGGAACTGCTGCAACACCAGTGAAGACAGAGAAACAACACTAGATGTCTCAGACATTAAAATAAAGGTCAGAAAGAAAAAAGACTTTTTGCACAGAGCAGAAAGCAATTGCACTGTAACTCTTTAGGGGCAGAAAAGAAGTTGGAGAGCAGGATGTCTATGAGACGTGCTTGAAATGGGGCAAGCATCTTAATGCAAGTTTCAAATAGTCAAATTCATGCTTTGAGGGGTGTCTTATCAGGGTGAACAAGAGGGGGCTGCCTACAGTTAATTTCTGAGCATTCACTACTAGAACAACTCTGGTGACTCAGGATGCAGTTCAGGAGACAGCACTGAATGAGTGAAGGGGAGCAATTTATCAGGAAAGACTAAAATAATTACATGTAAGTAGGCTTGTCAAGAAAGTTCTGTATTACAGAAGAGAGCAGTTTTCCAGATTAACACCCCAGCCATGAAGAAGAAATTGTTGGGATCATGTAAGTGGAATTTGTTAACCATTGACAAGTCATAATGTGCCATTATTTGCAACATGAGCCGGCAGCGTGCGCTTGCAGCCCAGAAACCAACCGTGTCCTGGGCTGCATCAAGAGAAGCATTAGCAGCAGGTCGAAG
>VZTO01001420.1:43549-129305 GCA_013400615.1 Syrrhaptes paradoxus
ACAGGTTGCCCAGGGAAGCTGTGGATGCCCCATCCCTGGAGGGGTTCAAGGCCAGGCTGGATGAGGCTTTGAGCAACCTGGGCTAGTGGAGGGTGTCCCTGCCCATGGCAGGGGGGTTGGAACTTGATGATCTTTAAGGTCCTTTCCAACTCAAACTGTTCTATGATTCTATGTCCTTTTTAAAGATACCCAGTAGCTCTAATGGGATTTGGGAGCTTGCTTCCAGGGTAACTGGGTGAACACCGCAGATCAGACCAGATCTTCATAATGCTTTTATCTTGCTTCAAACCCTATGAAGCAGCAGGTTGTAATAGAAAATGCACATTACTGTTTACACTTTCATTACACATCTTGCAATGTATCTTGCTGTCTCACTGTAAATGACACTAATTAGACAGTGTGCTCAGGACTCTGCAACAACTTTTCCCCTAAAATAATGTTACATTCAGCTTTTGACAGTGTAATACTTTTTTTTTCATTATATTTTAAAATTTCTAGCTTGGAGATGTCATCAAGTTATTTATATGTGAATGGGTAGTGGTCTGTTTGAAAATATTCTGATGAAAAGTACAGTGGATTTACAGTTTCTTAATAAACTTTTTGTAAGCCAGGCCCCTAATAGCAGCTGGTTCTCTGTTAAGCAGTAAGCCTATACGGAGCTCCAGCTGAAAATAAATACCTGCCCAACAAGATGTGAGCACAGAAGGCACTGTTTTCAGACCAGGAGAACAATTTTCTGATAGCACTAGTATTTGGCAAAACCAGCATAAAAAATACATGAGTCTAAATGGTAAGCGTTCCATTCATCATACTTGCTTTTTGCACACTTAGTTAGCTTAAAAAAATCTTCAGTCCGCTTACAGAAAATGTATTACTAAAAATATTATTTCTAAAAATACTTTGTTTATGAAAGGCTCATTGAGCAAATAAACCATTTTTCTCTCAGTAGGATTACTTCTTAAACTAAAAGTGGGCAAAAACCATGCCACAAAATAAATGTTTATTGGAGATCACCAACAAGGAGATCTTTAAGTCTGCTGAATACACAGTACATACAAATGATAATGTACAGAAAGAAGCAAGAAAGTCAGTTCCTTTTAAGCTTGTGCCTGTTTCAGCTTCCTGTTGTCTGCAGTGTCTTTACTGAAAGCTGCAAACAGAGAGCCCGGTTCTGTTCCTCTTATTCAGACAAAACTACCAAAGGACTTGATTGATAGTGAGAATGGGATCTGGTTTGTGTGTTCCAGACCTGTGGTTTCCAAGCTTTTCCAGCATTGCCCACAGAAGTGCAAAGACCCTTGTTTTGTGCCTTAAGCAGCCTAACAACATATTTACTTCGTTATTTTTATGTCCCCTTGAAAACAGCCTGTCAGCCCCTCTTCCACCTCAGGGGAGGGGGGGTTTGCAAAGCGCAGGTTGGAAACACAGATGCAGAAAATTGCAGAACTTGCTCCTGGCATACGCTCCTGCAGCAGGCGGGACAGCAAGCCCTTGGGAGTTGTGGAGTCTCCTTCTCTGGAGACATTCAAAGCCCGCCTGGATGCGTTCCTGTGCGATCTGATCTAGGTGTTCCTGCTCCGGCAGGGGGATTGGACTGGATGATCTTTCGAGGTCCCTTCCAATCCCTGACATTCTGTGATTCTGTGATTCTGTGAGTGCTTGTGGTGGGGCAGGTGAGGATACAGCTCTGCTGGTACGTACCCAGAACAGCCCCTGCACTCCGATGATGTACTTTAGAAACCCAGGCAGTGCACGAGTCACATCCCGGGGAAAGCATCTGAGCCCCCTTGGGGCCGCTACAAAGCCAGGCGGGGCTGTCTTGGTGACACCCACTCTGAGTGGAGTGAACTTCCCGTGTGACAATCTGCCGAGGTGACTTTCTGAGGGGTGGTCTGTGCTCCCGGGCCGGGGGGTGTGTGTGAGCTCCATCCCACCGCTCGCTCCTCCTCATTCACTTTTTACTTCTCCTTCTGCTCATCAGACACACTCCTCACACAAGCTGGTTTTGCATATTTATCTTACACCTGCCCATTCAGACGCCTGCGTTCACACCTTTCCGTCAGCCTGCGCCCGCTGCCGCGGCCACCCCTCAGGGCCGGCGCCTCCCGAACGCGCCCCGGGCGCTGCGCGGGAAAAGGCGGCGGAACCGCCGGGCGGGCGGGGCACGGCGGCACCAGCTCTCCTCAGCCCGCCGGGACCCGGCACCGCTTCGCCCCTTGCCGCGGCGGGAACCCCCCTTCCCCCCGGTGCCCCGCAGTCACCTGTAGGCCCACGGCGAGGCGCTGCGCAGGTTGACGGGGAGCCGGAACCTCTTGTCGGCGGCCGGACGGCTCCCGGCCGGGCAGCTGGCGTTGTGCTGGCGGCCCGGCGGCTCGGGCTGCAGGGTGTGGTGGAAGGCGCTGAGCATGCCCGCCGCCAGCCGCCCGTACAGCTGCTCCAGCAGCTCCTCGGGCCGCTCGCCGCAGGTCCGGGTCCGCGCCGGCCGCTTGGGCGCCTTGACGGCCTCCGGGCGGAGCGGGAGCAGCGCCGCGCACAGCAGCGCCGCCAGCGCCGCNGGAGACCCCGGCCCAGGGCTCGGGGCGCTCCCCCCGGGCCGCAGCCCCTTACCCTGGCTCGCTGCATGGCGGTCGGGCTGCTGGAGGAAGCCGAGGAGAGCGGCGGGCTGCGGAGCCGCGCCGTGCCACTGGCTCTCTCGTTGGAGGAGCTGTTGGAAAAGTGCCCCGCTCCTCACTGCATCTCCCCTGGCCTCGCATGCCAGGAACATTTTAGGCGCTCACAGAGGAGGCGAGCTCAGCGCCGGGAGCTGGCCGGTCCCGCACTCGGCGCGGCCCCGCCGTCCTGCCCCGCTGCCCCCGGGGACAGCCCCGCAGGCACGGACGTGCTGGGCCCGCCACCAGCCGCTGTCCTGCCCCGGGGCCCGGCCGCGGCAGCCCCGCGGGGTCTCCCCCCGGCTCTCCCCCTCTGTCAGGGACCCCACGCCCTCCTCTGCTCTGTCAGGAGCCGAGCGCTCCCGTCCACGGCGCCCGTGGCATGGAGGTGAGCAGGACGCTGCTCCCGCCCGCTGGGCCCCTGAGCCTGGAGTGGGAGCCGCGGCGCCAGGGCAGGAGGCTGAGGCAGAGCCAGGATGGTTTGGGCCCGGTGGGAGCCAAGGTGTTGAGGCTCATGAGGAAAAATTTGGGGATTTCTGGCTGAAAACAGCACAACTCTGGCTATTTAACCGCAGCTGGGGAGGGGGTTGCTGCAGCCCGGACGCTTTCAGTCACTTTGGAGCAGTCGGCACTGTCCCCTGCAGGGGTTTGGCCCCTCCAGCGTGCCGAGCTCCAGGCAGCACCCCGGCTGGTTTCTCCAGAAGCAGCCCGGGGTGTTATTTCCCCAGCAGGCACGGGGGAGGTTGAAGCCCCGCATGGGGATTGAGGCTGGTGAAAAGGCTGCTTTGAGCTGCCGGCCTCATCAACCCGTTCTTCCTGCCGAGGTGGCCTCCAGCGGACACCCACTGCAGGGTCACTCCCTGCGACTAAAGGGAAGCCTGCTTCAGAAGGTAGGAGACGTGGGTTTTACACAGAATCATAGAACGGTTTGGGTTGGAAGGGACCTTCAAGATCATCTGGTTCCATGGGCAGGGACACCTTTCACTAGCCCAGGTTGCTCAAAGCCTCATCCCGCCTGGCTTCTCACCTCTGAGTGAGATTGAGGTGAGTCTCACCACTAGTGACTTCTCCGTCCATGCTGTGTGCATTTACCCGTACTGCCAACAGACACATACTGCAATATGTGTCAGAGTCTCTGGCACAACCTACAAAAATCAGCATCTCTAGTACTCTGGGTCGTAAAAGATGTGGTCCACTTCAATGGTTCGCACTAAAACCAGACTTTTGAATTTATCACTCAAATCAAGGGTTTGGTGCGCTATGATTAAGCCCTGCACATTTATTGAGGCATTTAGTATAAGGGTAGTTAAATATTAAAATACTAATCAGGAATAAGGGAAAACAGGTTCCTAAGTCATATAAGGACTGTGAAACCCCAGCTCGGTACCACAGAAATACAAGACATCAGCTTCACAGACCAGGCTGGAATTGAAACAGAATGTCCTGGCATTCATAACGTGATGAAGGGACTGGATTTAATGATTTTTGAAAAGTCATTGAGTTGAGTCTTACTGTGATTTTTAGTGGGTTTGGTACTTCATGCATCACAGGCCACTATCACTCATGAGCAGTTTCTTAACCTTGAACTGTATGGGCGGCTCTGTGGGGATGTCTTGGGGAGTCTGAGACACAGCTCTACATAATAAATATGCTTAAGCATTTTAAATACATTCCTGTATTTAGGCTTCTAAATTTGGTTGTAAACAATGTGTTACTGATGGATACCATGAGACTTGATTCTGTGCTCTGGTGGTTGTGATCAACTGAACTGTTTCAGAACTGGGTCAGAACGAGATAGACCCCCTCCTAGAAATGCTGGGTTTCTTGTGTACTTGACCTGTAGAGGTGACCCTGCATTTTGCTAAACAGAGCATTTAATCTCACAGGTTATAATTATGTGAATGGATGTGGAATCGCTTATTGCAGATTCCTGTCTTTTAGTATATCCTGACAACATAATGACGGCAGAAAGACATATTGCAGCACTGTAGCAACAACATAGCTCCAGCTGGTATCTCATAGGAAGGCAATACTAATTTATGTTAAAACACAGCTGATTTCAGCCCCTAGCACTCACACTTATATACGTATAAGCACCAATACGTGTGTAGCATCCTGCCAAGCAAGCCAGACAGCGACACCTATACCCAGGGAGTCTGTCCAGGGTTGCTTGCTGAAGCAGCAATTCACATAGAAGACTCTAGAGACAATCAAGAAAGCAAACCCCTGTTTCAGGGGCTAGACTTGCTGTGATTACTTTACACTTTTATCCAAGCAAACTGCATTTCTGTAGGTTTTGTAAAACGACAGTGACTCACGGGGCCATGACCAGAGAGCCTGCTGCAGCAACAGCTTGAGGCCTTCCAGCAACACGCTGACACAGCACTTTGGAAGCACACACAGCTTCTGTCTCCTGAACAGGTTCCAGTCTCCATCAGGGGTGGAGTCCAGGTGGGATGTCACATCTCCTGTTCCCTCCGCAGAATGTCTCACCTGGCAGAACGAGGAGGTTGCACCTCAGCTGCTCATGAAGGGTTCCTGGCCCAGGCTGGCCTTTGGGTCACGCCAGGGAATTGTCTGGGAGACTGCTCACAGCCCTGGGCCAAAACTGTACCCAGGAGAGTGCTCCTGGTGTTACAGTACAGAGGGTTACACAGCAGCTGCTCTGTGTCTGCCCTGGCAGCATCGCAGTTCTAGAAGAGCTGTAGCTGTAGTTATGGTTTGGAAGGAGTCGAACCTGGGCGAAATCCTTTCGGCTGTGAGCAGGACTAATTATTTCAGTGTTGGAGCTGGATCACATGCCTTTCTGTCCCTTCAGGACAAGCTCAACTGTGCTTGCAAAATAATGTGCCAATATACCAGAACCTTAAGTGAGTTCTGGCTTTGGATGAGGGATATGGTACTTCCAACCTTTTAACATTGCTTTGAGGTATTTTGCACTTAAAGGTGAAATCTGAGAGACTTCTGTGTTTCCTGTTATCATCAAACAGATCTCTGAAAGCAAAAGTTTTATGCACTTGATATAGTTTGCAATGACTCTGAGTACCTGTGTAGTTTTTATGCGTAAGTAAAATAACCTCAGCATTATTTTTTAAAAAATCAATTATAAAAGACACTGCAACTTCAAATCCACGTTTTTAATGCAAGATGCTATATATCTAAAATATTTCACAAATATTTTATCAAAGTTCACAACAAAAATCATAATGGCTGAATGTTTTTCTGCTAAAACTTTTAAAAGCAGAAAAAGTTACGAGTGGATTGTATGCTATTCTGGAAGCAAATCCTCTCCTAGTTCTTCATCAGCAAAGTCATCTTCCTCAGTTCTTTTTCTTGCTGCAGTTTTTGGTCTTTCTGCTTGTGGGCCAAGTGGATCTATGTAGGAGGCATCTAGGGTTTAAATAAATACATTTGAAACAGTTACCTGCAAGTAATTTTAGTTTTGTTTCAGACACATATAATCAAACAGAAGAGTGGGTTTTAGAATTACACATCTGTGAGGTGTCTTTGAAATGCAGACCAGAAGAACCATGTGGACACTGAAGGAGAAAAAGATATCGCACTCGGGAAGCAAGGCTTGGCACAAGAGCAAAGTACCTGAGTACTAATGACAGAATGCTTTTTCTCCCTTCTTTTTTTTAAATGAATTTCTCTTTATTTTATTACAGTCATTAAGTGAGAAAAAGGATTCGGCAAAGTGCATGGAACAGGAAGACGGATGAGCTGGTTAAAGGGAAGGCATTTCAGGAAGTACCACATTCCACTTGGATTTAGGATTTTAAACCCCCTTGAAAATTCAGTCTTAGCAAAGAACTTATGACTGCAGAATCACCAGAACTGACTAAAGGATGTAGCAGACAGATATCAGAAGTAATAAATATTTACATGGGCTACATTTCTTAATATTTACAATTACTTTATAGGGGGCTCTGAACAATGAAGCTAAAGCCATGCTTCACATTTATTTAATGGGGAAAATGTTTTCCTAATTATCTAATAATACATGCTCTCCCACTAACTTTTTTTTTTTCCCCATCTCATTTCTCTTTGAGGGCCAGGAAAATAAGAAGGTATAAAATTCCCACTTGCCTATTTCTTTACTGCTGCTTTCATAGGGTTCACTTGGTCCAGGCAAGGTTTTCAGTTTGGCACCCAGTCTTTCCCCTTTGGTACCACCACTATCTGTGGGGGGAAAAAAAAGTTGAAGACAAATAACATGCTGCTATGTTCTGTGAAATGACGATAAAAGAACAACATAAATTCAGCTACTATCTGTCAAACAAGATTTGGATGAAACCATCTTTTCATGATGGATACAGTACTCACTTGTAAGAGCGGGCATCGAAACACAATGGACACTGTGTCCACACCTGTGCGGTTTGGGTTTTTTTTTTTAATATGTACCGCCTTATTTACTTTGGAGTAAACACATTAAAATATTTCTGCTTCAAACGCTGACATTTCAGTTGCTTATAAATTACAGACACATTTTACAGTTAAAATAAGCATGATAAATATAAACACTGTCACAATGTACGTGGACATTTCATATGTCATGCGCTTACCAGTACATTAGTGTGATCCACCTGTTCAGTACTGTCAAGGTTAAATGCAACACTTCACTTTGCTTTTAATTAGCCGAGTATATTTGGTGTGTGCTGTCTGCATGGCAATGTATACAGGCCGTCCTGCCCTACATCTTGCTGTGAACACTGTGCTGGCAGCTCAGTTTGCAGCGGGGCCCCAAGGAATGTGTCGGCTCCAAGGGCTGCCTCGTGCCCAGACAACGTCAGATTAACATTCTCTTGCCACAGCAGTATTCCAGACACTTAAAATATTCTGTTCACCTCTGAATCTCTTTTACACATTCATGGCAAGCTTTCAATCTCATCCACTACAACAGATTTTTATACTTTTTTTCTCCTAGGAGAAAGTGTTTCATGTTTGGCTTGGTGTATTTGTAAGGCAGGACATGCCATGCCACCAAACACCAAACAATGCTGCTGTTCAAAGCCCTCCATCAGAAAGGAGGAAAAATAATTTAATTCAGCAAACAATTACAAAGTCTGGACTTGGCGACACATTGTCTTATTTACTATAAGTGTTCTTTTTATAAATATTGTTACTATATAACAAAAAATCTTTCACAAATATGATAAACATTTACTGCTCTATAAATACTACCGCAGACTTCAGTTTACTCAGCCCTGAATTAAAGACAATGTTTCTGCTCCAAGAAAGAGCACAGTCACATGTCAAACATTTAACATGTTTATAAAACACAGATTAGGGCACAGATTACTGTTGAAACTTCAAAGGAAGGAAAATCTATTTTATTATACATCATCAGCCTCCTGTGAAATTACCAAACGGTTGTTTCTTGATTTCAGTGGGCGCTGGACAGGTCTGCTCAGCAAGGAGGTGAGTGCTGAGCTTCAGAGATGGTGTGGCTGGAGATATGTTGAGGACAGGTTAGAGGAGAACACAAAATGTTTAACAGGGAGAGAAAGAGTAGGACAGAAGTAGGCACAGTCTTTTGCAATCGAAAACAAATAGTTTACAAAATAATGAATAAAAGTTGGAAGAAGCAGTAAGGAAATGCAAAGACAGGAACAATACAGCAGAAACTCTACTGGGGAAGACTGAACGTGTCAAAGAAACTCTGTAGGTTTAACTGGTTGGTTCCAGAAAGGAAGAACTGGGTGTAATGAAAACGAAAGAGGAAGATATCAAATGTTTTCAACTGTGAAGGAAGAAAACACAACTTTTAGTGATAATACCAGAGCAAGGTGAAAGATTTTATATTAAAGAAGAAAAAAAGGATGGTAGACAAACCAAAATGTCTGGGATAAATATAATACCCACAAATTAACTGTACAGCTTATTGTCCTAAGACAAACAATTGAAAGCATAAAGCTTTCCTGGACATTCCAGGACCCTTAAGTTTTATTAGGGCTACATCCAAGAAGAGAATGAAGCACTAAGTCCAAAACTTAAAGCCAATTTCCCTCCCTTTTCTCTCCCCATCTAGGGGATGTCCAACGTGTGAAGTATCTAAACCTTACCGACTGCGTGTGTCCCCCGCCCCCTCATAGCTCTGAAGTTCCTTGAGCACTTATTGTTATAACTGAGTTGCCCAGAAATGTCTATTCTGAGCAGCAAGGTGCCTGCAGCATGTTCAGCGTGCAGCCTTGGTGCCTGAACTCCCCTTTCTGTTCACAAGTCAAACCGAATTGTGAGCGCTGGTACAGTAAGCACCTGTGGCTGTTCGGAGAGATGTCGCTTTTTAGGCTTCAGGCTCGATTCAGTTGCCCAAACACAACATTTACTGCGTTCAATGAACTGAACCAACTCACCTAAGGGTTAGATTGCTGCTAAAGTAGGGCAAGGGAAGCAGCAAGAACATACGACCAGGAATGAGGAAGAAAAGAAGTGCTGAGTGGGGCTGGACTGTTCTTTCCAGAAGCAGCACATCCCACCTCGACTGAACGCTCCCTGGAAAAAACTATGAACAGGAAGCAGCGATGGGCACAGTGACCTCTTCACACTTAAGCAGTAAGAGCACATGGACACCTTCCTAGGTCAGATTAAAGATCTATCTGAACTGGCTTACTGTCCATATAAGATGCTTAGAGAAGGGCATAGTAAGTAGAACAAGCATACACAGTAGCTCTCCAAGAATAATTTCCTAGCCTCCAACAATCTGTAAATCAAGCATGTGTTTGGGAGAAGGGGGTGGCTCTCCATAATCAATAATAGATTGATTGATTTATTCTCAAAGAACTTGTTCAGTCTTCCCTCAAGCCTCGGAAATGTTTGCATCCGCACCATCGTGAGGTAAGGAGTTCCACTTTCATTTACTCCGAACTCACCCATCTAGCCCCACCTACCACAGGAAGGGAGCAACGCTGTCCTTCTGCCCCGCATTGCCTCCTCCTCCTCCTCCTCCACACCCTGTGGAGGCTGTGCTGGAGCAAGTTACTGATAACGTTTACAACTTACATAAGGAAAACTTTTCCTCAAGTGGATCAGCAAAGTACCGCAGCTCACCTGACCTCTATGTGACCACTGTATCTACAGCAAGAGAGCAGGGAAGATTAACACCTCTTCTCACAGCAACCCACAGTTAGTTTAAATTAAGCTAATATGCAAAACCACATCAAGTCTCCATGGACTGCGCCATGCTCTAAGCAGACCTAACAATGTGGAAGAGGAGCGTCTTTCCTTTTCAAGTACGTCTGGAAGAGAAGAAGAGGTGGTTGACACCATCTCCCTTCCATGGAGATATCGGGCAGAGGTCAGGCAGTGAGAGATCTGGCTTCAACGCCTTCCTTCACCTGCGGGAGTTCAAACCCACTGCTCCAGCTCTCAGGAGGAATGTCGTAGTTGTTGAGTCGTTTGGGGTAAGACTTTTCTTGACAATCTGCCATGGGATACAGGACTTGGCTACCAATATGGCAGCTGTTAAAAACTGCCGACCATGTAACATGATCTGCCAGAAGTTGAAATCTTGTCTTGAAATTATTTTTTGTAGCTTTATTTGCAAATAAAGAATCTACATGTTTTTATTCAGTATACACGCATAATTTGCCCAAAGATTTTATATCCATTCCAGCTTTTGGATTATGGGAATGAAACGAACTTTCTTTAAAGCAATACACAGAAAAAAAATGAAGGCAACATTGTGAAAAAGGATAATAATAAAAACTCTGGTTGAAAGGCTTTTTCGTATCTTTTTTTCTACAGCTTTGAATGTTAACATCTGTCTGATTGCACTTGCAACCAAAGGACTACAGGCAGACATTTCTCAAACTGCAAATGAGTGTTATCTGCATTACTCTGGTAACTGCACAACACATGCTCCTAATTAAATCAAGTTTTTGAATAATGGAAGACCAGTGCTGAACTAAATTGCTCTCTGTATCCAAGAAAACCTTTACGGCAATTAATACATGCTCATTATTCATTTACTGATTGTACCTTGATTTAGAAGGTATGTTATCACTGTAGCTCACGTGGAAGCTAGTCCCAGTGGACACATCCACAGAAACTGACTGCAGGAACATGGCTCCAGATTTCAGTTGAAACAGCAACAGGAACTGATTAAGCAGAGCTGGTCAATATATTTTCAAAATCTGATTTGTAAATATATTTACTCTGTAAAATAATTATACTTGATACTTTGATTATCATGCTGACATTATCTTCCTCTCAGTCTGTGTGCAACAGCATTAACTGGGAACTATGCACATAAAGACATCAATAATACACTCTACATGCTGATAGCTGTTACAGTACATTCCTTCCTCTTATCTGTTTAGAAGTCATGCCCTTAATGTTATATTTAGGATATTTAATTAAATTATTGTATTATAACTATAATATGTTCTGTTCATTCACATTTCTTCAAGTTCCATATAAAGACTAATTTGAACTAATTCCTCCACATACAATTTTAAAAAAATCAAAGTATAAAACTTATTTTTAAAAAAAGGTTAATTTTATATGGCAGAATAATCAGTAAAGCAACATTCTGCAAAATTCATCCTATTTTGGAATAATTCTATTTTACACAGTGATATCTAACAAAAAAGATTCTTTGTGTTTCTGTACTTCCTCCTTAGCCAGATACCTTTGTGTATATCACTTCAGCAATCCATGCTCTTATTTTTTAGACGACTCTATATAACATCTATAATGTGCTTCCATATTATCTGAGGAGATGCCTATGGGCTGGTAAAGGGCCTTTGATTCTGGGATGTTTGTCTGGGATGGACAAACCCACTTCTCCACTGACATCATCACAGGTGAAATGAAAAAGAGAGAAGACACCTACATTATTTTAATGTGGTTTCCTTCCCAAATTCATCTGGATGGTTTAGGAGAATGCAAAATGCTCAGCCTTTCATCTTCTGAATTCAACACTGCTTCTTTGGGCTCCCGGCCAAGACTGCATGGCTCCTCTCAACCAGCACAGAACTCTCCATTCAGAGAGCAGGGAAAATGCAGAGAGAAGTAAACACTGCCATGGTAATGTATTCCTTAAAGCCATACTGCCCTTATCTCTGAAAGGCCTTATGCTACTGAACAGCCAAAATCTCTTAGGGTAGTAAAAAACACAGGGTCGTAACTTCCAAATTCTGGCTGTTACTATCACATGCCTGCAAAACACACAAAAAAAGTGAGCATGAAAGGAAGAAAAGATTATTGGAGAGGAAATCTTTGAAAACTGCCTAAACTCAGATGTAGTGTTAGCTCCCTTCAGCATTTTGTTTTGTTTTCTTTTTTTTTTTAAATGTAAAAGAATAATTTTAATAGAGTGTACCAATGTTATCTGCTTCCAACATGAATCAAAAAGATTGAAAATAGTAAATCTCATATTTGTGGGGAGAAGAAAATTTCACATTTTATAGAAAGAGTGAACAAATGAGTTCAGTTTTGGGTAGGCAGTTTATTCTCAAAAGACAAGAGCAGACTTCAACCAACACTGATACAGATGTCAGTTTTCTTGGTCTCCCTTTTTCTACTCTGTCTACCATTCATGCATACACTAATCGTATTCTTCAAATTATCTCATGCACCTTCTGTTTGAATTTATATTGTCAAAGTAGTAGGTGTCCTATTAAGTACAAACCCTCCTGACATAGTTCTCTTTCCTCTTAGTTTCCTTTTTAAAAGCAATTTTAGATCATATTTCCTAAAACAAGAAAGCCTGAATTATTAATACTTCTAATATAAATAACTATATAGGGACAAAATACTTGAAAAAAAAAATCTGTTAGGAATGACAGCAAGTATGGGGACAGTGAGATGGTCAGAGGAAAGGAATAAAACATGCATCATACCTAAAATATTTGGAATGCATACACACTTCATTTAACTACTAAATACTTTCATTTAGCTAAACTCAGGAGGACTGCATGCTTCGCTGGGTTCAGTAATGATGGCAAATCCTTACACAGTGTAGGAAAATGATCCCTTTTTGTCCTGGCAACATCACTGGAAAAGATTAATCTTAAAATGTATACAAATGTGGTTTTTTATTTTGATGCCATTAATTTATCAAAAGCGTACTATGACTGACATGAATTAACCCATGTTTATATTTCATACGTGTTTTCACAGAGGCCACCTACAGAAATTTCTTACACTGCAAAATAACGACTCATAACCCAGGTAAATCATGCCAAACACTGGACAAAATAACATTTAGGGCTTCAGGTTTCTCTCAGCCATCCTCAGTTAAAGGCAGTCAAGGACCACATTGGAGTTTAACATCTGCTGCCGTCCGTGTGCAGCTTCTTCACTGATAAGGTTCCCCAGAGTCAACGCTACCAGTGAAAAAATGTGCAATGCCTTTTACTCTTTCTAAAAATATATCTAAGTAGCACATCTCACCACAACTTTTAATTAGGAATCCCAGCAGAAAGTTGACTCCTGGTGCAATACAGGACCTTCTTTGTGCCTCTGCTTGTTTGCTGAGTCATTTCCAGAAAGGTTGGATCTCTGGCACTGAATTTGTATAATGGAGACTTCTCAAACATGCTCTCACACAGACCTCTTCCCAAACTCTGTTTTTTTCCATTCTTTCATGAATTTAACATGATATCTTGAGCAACAATCTAAGAATTATCGACGGGATAAATTCTAGGTCAATTCTGACCCTGCTTACTCTCTCATCCTCTTTATGTCCGCATTTACTCTTCCCCCATTACTGTGCTTATGGGGGCAAAGAGTAATGCCTTGGAATCATCAGAGCTTTCAAAGTTCCTCATGTGTTCACCTTTGGAGTGGAGAGGAAGGGATTTGCCTTTTTTTTTTTTTTTTTTTTTAAATTCAACTTTCCATAGATATTTCTGTCTTTAAAAGAAGTATTGACAAACTGGTAGTTGTCAATAGCATCTTAGCATTAGAAAGATGTTGTCTTAGCATCTTTCCAACTCAGTTGTTACTTATATCCTCTTTTGCTAAATTACTGACTCAATCTCTCCTGATAAAATGCCACTTTTTCACAAATGAAGTTAAGAATTACAAAATACAGCTGTAAGAAAAGAGACCCTTTGTGCCATGTCGCTGTATGACTGACCCAAGGTTTTGCACAGCTGTAAGTACCCTTGCCTGCTTCCAGTGCTGCCCTTCATCTCTATTCACTGTACGCAAAAGCGGATCTCCACTGCATGAGAGAAACACATCTCCATGCTGCCTCATGCTGCTGTTTTGCTGGCAGCTCTAGCTGGCTACCTGATCATAGAGCTTATGTAACAAAGAAGAGTCCAGAAACATTTCCATCCCTCTCTGTTACCAAAATAAGGAATTTCACCCCACGAATTACTTTGGTCTGGGGCCCAGAAGAGGTAAAACTCAATCCTAGGTGGTGTTTTTTCTA
This sequence comes from Syrrhaptes paradoxus, assembly GCA_013400615.1. Taxonomy (NCBI): domain Eukaryota; kingdom Metazoa; phylum Chordata; class Aves; order Pterocliformes; family Pteroclidae; genus Syrrhaptes; species Syrrhaptes paradoxus. The sequence goes on from VZTO01001420.1 coordinate 57,584, forward strand.
CAGACCAAGAAATGATTTAAAAGCTTCTCTAGTGAAACTCCCGAGCTGAAAAAAGGAATGAGATCTCTCTGAAGCATTCACCACTCATTCTTAACCCTTAGAGAACCTAGGAGAACAGTCTTCAGAAATGTAACAAGTCATCTTAAGATTACACTAGTAATTTCCATGACTTTTCATGACCTTACAGAATTGGATAAATGTAGTAAAGCATCTGCTATGTATGTAGACAAATAGAATTACCCAATTTAAAAAAATCCATAAATTATTTCTCTGTAAAAGGAGGGGAAGAGAGGCAAGAATTTATAGGGGTTATCTTTTTATGAGAGCCACCGATAGGAGAATAAACCAAATGCAGAATACAAAGAAACCATTTCCTATTTGGGTCAAAATGGATTTTTTTCCAGGTGGCTGAAGTGGCCTGAAGTCTGCTAGTTTCCTTAGAGCAGCAGCAGGGAACAGTTAGGTTTAACATTACTAACATTTCATGGATTTAATAATGGGAGGGAAAAGTCATTAGCTCTGCAATATGCAGACTACCTAGTGCAGAAAAGACAAAGCAGGCCAGTTTCCAGACTCACATTGCTTAGAGTTTTACATTTATAAAAGTCAGCATTGTAAATCTGTAGGAGCAAAGAGACTTAGTAGTCAGAGAGCAAGCTTTCCTCTATGGAAGACTATAGTACTTCAACTCTGCTATACTGGGAAAAGGGGAAGAAGGAGCTCAAAGACAGTACAGGTATCTTCTCCTTATTACTGAGTTGGTTACATGAAATAGCCTCTTACACCTGGTGTAACAGACTAGAGTGTTTGTAAAACACTTTTTTTAGGATCATGAGAAATTTGATATTTAAGCAGAGGCATTAAGTACTTACCATCACCAGCATTTTCTTCTCTGCGGCTACGTGCACTGCCATCCCTGCCAGATTTAATGCGCTGCAGAACAGTGAAAAAGGTTTGAAAAGAACAGAACAAAAACCCCATTTAGTCATGTACATTAGAGATAATTACTGAAAACTCAACTTAGCTTATTAATAAACAGTAGAGGAACATTAAACTAGGCTTACTATACTCTAGCTAATAAACCTTGTTTTTCCAATGCACAAAATTGTCCCTAAAATCACTGTTAATCCAATGTTTACCTAAAACAAGAGTTCTATGAAATTCAAAGAGTATCTCAATAAATTATTTTTCTTCAGATAAATTTATACAAGGAACGTACATAAAATAGTTCAGATGTACCTTTGTAAACTACAGCTGAAAAAACAGGCAACAGAGCCCTCCTTGCACAAGTTCAAAGTAGCCTCTGCCTATTAACGTCTTGTAAATCCCACAAGCATTTTATTATTGTAAAGATTCAAGGGGGGGAAATAGGGAAATCTATAAAAAGAACTATTCACCCCATAGATCTTAAATTTTGAATACTTGGCACAGCGCTGTACTTCACAGCAAAATTTAATTTGCTGTTGAGTGTTAAATGCAAGATAAAGGTGAAGGTAAATACTTTAAAAGCTGTGTTTAAAAAGTCAGCTCTTTTGCACCGAGGAAAGTACCATAAACATCTTCCAGCTGTGTTTTCTTTTTAGTGATATTTGAAAACTTCAACAGTTTATCAAAGCAATACCTCTGTATCCCATGGCAGACTTGGCCTCTCCTGGCAAACCACCAAATTTCTCATGCACGTATCTTGTCAGTTACAAGAAGGTCCATCTCAATAAAGACTTTTTGATGGGTAGGTACAACAGCTTGGTGTTTAAAGCACTCAGCTCTTAATAAAGTAACCTCTGCATCTTATTTCAATATATGAATTCAGGATCTGATTAGAAAACATGTACACGCTACCTAACCACGTAGCTTCTTCCTTCATTTTTCACCAGGAAAACATCATGGTGTCTGGTAAAGTTGGAATGACACAGAAGAAGTGAAAGAACTTTCAAGGTTCATGCCAACAGAAAAAGGAAGAACCCTTAAATCAAAACTCACAGGAGTCAGACAGGAAAGCAGTGAACCTAGTGTGAAAGCAGGAATGGTCTTGGAGTGATCCAGTCTGGGATCAGAATTTCTCACACTTTTTATTTATTTTGGGAAATCCTCAAGTCTGAAATATGTCTAAATCCTATTCACAGTCCAGTGCAGTAGCATACATCAGTCTTTCAGGAAGCATGTTCAGACTCTCCAAAAGCCTGCCAGTTGAAGCTCAGGTTCTGTCTGCCAGAGGGAAGTCGTCCCTGTACGATAGTGCCCTCATGGCATTTACATCCTAGGACTTCACTCCTGAAATACTACAGAAGTGCTACAGCTTAAGCACATGACTAATTCCTGTACAGTTTCAAGCGAGTCCTTTGTAAGTCATCCCATACTAAAAGCAGACACTTAAAATAGGTCCAATGATTTCCACCCTAAACATGCCTATTTCTCTCCCATGACTGCAAAAGACATTTCGGATGATTAGCCCAGATGTAGATGGCCGAAGGTAAAGGCAGTAAGTCCCCCCCAGTGTTTGCACCTCTCATCACTGCTTCACACCGCAGCCAAGCAGCTCCTCGGTTTCGGTCATTAAGCGCACTTAACGGCCATAGATAGTGGTGTGTGTACACATCAGTGCCAAGAAGGTTGTCTGAACTTTCACACTATTACCTGTCTTTTTTAAACTGAAACATGAAAAAGGAAGATTAATGCAGAAATAAGAAAAAAAAAAGAAAAAAAAAACATATGAATGTTAGAGTAAAAAATCCAGTGCTGTAAGAGGCAGGGAGAAAAAATTTCTACAGGGAATGAACCCCACAGATGTTCCCAGATTCTTGGCTGGAAGTATTTAACAACTTGTCCATATTTGAGAACTGAACGAAATAAGTACTACAGATTATTTATTTTGGTATAAACTCCATGTGGATATACTTATTCTGGAAAAACAACGCCAGAATAGCAAATTTTGACAGATCTCTACAGGAAGACAGTCTGTGTGCAAACTCTGACATGTAGGTATAACACTAGCATTTATATATTTTCTCTTTACTGGATGCAATCGAGAGATCACGGGTTAGTCTGAAATGGGGAGCAGGAACTGAACTGTATCTGGTATTGCTAACTGAAACCAGTGTTCCTATTGGAAACTTAGGTGGTGAAATATTAAAATTTGCTAATTTTAGAACCTGAAAGTACAGTTTATGACTATATGCCCGTGGATGACAGAAGAATTTCTTAGGACAAAAATACCTAGTAATTTCCAAAACCAGATGGTAGACATAAGACTAAAAAAACCACACACAAAAAAAAAAAAATTCCCCAAAACCAGGGGATGGGAACCCAGATGTAATGCCAATAGCAAAAAGTAACTGCAGGGCTATTGTTTGCAAGACAGCACTGATGTTGAGATTCTGACACAGAAAGACACTCAACTTCTAATAAACGACAGCAGCACACTGAAAATTGAAGTGTATTTTATAACATCTTTTTTAGTCTCTTTTTTTCCTTTACATCTACAATGGTGTTGATTTTCAAGAAAACTGTGTCAGTGTGTTCCTTGGGGGGCAGGAAAAGTTGTTCCTTTCCTTGAGGAGGCACTGAACTTGGGAGATTTCAGAGTGTGGCAGACAACACAGCCAAAATAGGGAGATGAAAGCATCTCCCATGACAAAGAGCTGCAAGAAGGAGCAGAAAGCAACCCATCAAGCTTCAGAGATTCTGAAGAGAACCTACTGGGAACCACAGTGGCAGAATTCTGCATTCAGAAACTCACTGACCTTACTCAACCTGGAAGCACAGGCCTACCTGCAGGGATGAAGTTAACAGAGCTGACTAGAAACCCGGGGTATTTCTATTATTGGTGGTGGCTTTGAGGGGTTGGGGCAAGGGGTGAGGGTGTTGTTTTGGGTTCTTTTTTTTTGTTTGTTTGTTTTAAGTGTATAGAATCACAGAATGGTTTGGGTTGGAAAGGACCTTAAGGATCATCTAGTTCCAACCCCCCCTGCCATGGGCAGGGACACCCTCCACTAGCCCAGGTTGCTCAAAGCCTCATCCAGCCTGGCCTTGAACCCCTCCAGGGATGGGACATCCACAGCTTCTCTGGGCAACCTGTTCCAGTGTCTCACCACCCTCACAGTGAAAGATGTGTTCCTAATATCTCATCTAAATCTGCCCTCTTTCAGTTTATTGCATTCCTGCTTAGCTTATTCCATTTCAGCTTAGTGCATTCCAGTTTTCTCTGTTTAAAAGAAAATTGTTTTAGTTTAAATTGCAATAGAATCAGGATTATTTGAATTTAAAAGCCTGTTTTCTTTTCTGGGCAACATGCTACAGGAATATATTTAGGCAGATCTACTTTAAATTTTTGACTAATTAGAAGAGCCATCACAGATACCTTATTCTTCTCTCTAAGCCATTCTCATGAGACCCCACCTGGCGTACTGCATCCAGACCTGGTGACCCCAATACAGAAAACACACGGACCTGTTAGAGGAGGGCCATGAAATTGGTCAGAGGGCTGGAGCACCTCTCCTGTGCAGAAAGGCTGAGAGAGTTGAGGCTGTTCACCCTAGAGAAGAGAAGGCTCCAGAGAGACCTTATTGCAACCTTGCATTACTTCAAGGGGGCCGACAGGAGAGATGGAGAGGCACTCTTTATCAGGGTGTGTAGGGATATGATGAAGGGTAATAGATTTAAGCTGAAAGAGGGTAGATTTAGATTAGATATTAGGAAGACATGTTTTACCAGGCTGAATGAGGCTTTGAGCAACCTGGACTACTGGAGGGTGTCCCTGCCCATGGCAGGGGGTTGGAACTAGATGATCTTTAAGATCCCTTACAACCCAAACCATTCTATAATTCTATTAAATAAATTATTCAGGTTAGTGCCAATTTTTAAACTGAAAAAAAAATTTCCATGGAAAAGCTACAGGCTGTGAAAGGTATGAGATATAACTTGTGTTCTATTCAGCGGAGAGAATGTGTGTACGTGTGCACACATGTGCATTGTTTTCTTGCTATTCCTGGACTCCAGAGCTGGACGCAGTACTCCAGGTGTGGTCTCACGAGAGCGGAGTAGAGGGGGAGAATCACCTCGTTCAACCTGCTGGTCACACTTCTATTGATGCAGCCCAGGACACGGTTGGCTTTCTGGGCTGCAAGTGCTCACTGGCAGGTCACGCTGAGCTTCTCATCTACCAGCACCCCCAAATCCTTCTCTTCAGGGCTGCTCTCAAGCCATTCTCTGCCCAGCCTGTAACTGTGCTTGGGGTTGCCCTGACCCATGTGCAGGACCTTGCACTGGACTTTTTGTCTCTGTGACACCAATGACATTGTAGCTCTGCAGGCGTGTGCCCATCTCTAACTTCTCTTGTTTATTCCCCACGCTACATGCATTTGTACAGAGACACTTCAGTTGGGCTCCTGATGAAGATGACTTACTGGCTGGAAATCCTTTGTGTTGCCTTTTGGGTGCTTTCCTGCTGATCTGTAATACACTTTTTATCTTGAAGTATCATAAACCTTATTTTAGCTTCATTTATATATGTAGTGATACTGTATAACCACAGAAGGAAAAAAGCTCACCTGCTCTCTTATTTCTTTTAATTTTTCCACTTTCTTGAGCTTTGTCATATATTCCTGGACTTCTTTTAGGCCCATATCTGTGCAGAGACGAACTAAAAATCGGAGGCCTAATTGAAAAGTAAAACATTGTTAAAAGAAGGCTTACAAGCAGGTCAAACTACAAGTGCATCCTAACAGAACAGGCCATAAGGTATGGCAAATAATGCAAGTAACTGAATACAAGGTGACTCTAGTCCAGTATCACTATATAAATTGTGATATTTTGCAAATAATTCAACATTTTCTGTGATACAGTGTCAAACAGAAAAGCTTGAAATCCGTTAATAGTCTGGTCTAGCTTCTGCTTCCATTTTGTAATTTGTAGAAACTACATTCAGAAAAACATTAGCATCCTAAAAGGTTTACACTAAATGCTTTATGCCTCTGAAATATGTGTGACCAATATGAACATGATTTTTTGTTTATAACTTTGAAGAGTCACAGTATTGAAATTCTCTTGTACAGCAGAGCTGCATGATTCCTCTTTAGAAAAAGCAGTATGTTTGTTAAAGCAGAATGATACAATTTTATTCTAAAATACAGTGAGTGTTCTTCCCACACAGCATTTGAAAGCATGACAACCTCGTATTTCAGTAGTTGAGGCACAGTGTGGGATATGAGGATGCTTTCACAACCAGGGACAACCCCTATTTTCTACAGGGCTTTTTCTCTTAGAGTACAGGTGTGATGGATTCTGCAAAATGTCTTACTCTTCAAAGTTATGTTTTCTGTAGTTTAGTTTGAAATTCTCTACAGATTTTCCAGAGACTGGTTGACCAACTATACTTAAAAACCCAACAACAAAATCTCATCCTCTACATTCTTTTGGAAGGCCAGGCTTTGGTAAAACTCAACAATAAGATTTTCTCATACTTAGAAACTTACAGCAGGAGTTTCAACTAGCAGGGACTAGAAGTAAAAATGCTTCCATTTTATCATAAGAAAGATCACAAGTAACATAGAATTCAGTAAGTATGTATAAGAACTCAACCAATTCATGATAGCTAAAGTTGATTTTCATCCTCTTCTTCAGCATTACCCTAATATTCCTTAAAACACAGTTTAGTGTTGCCACAGAAAACACACAGCACCAGCATGAATAAAAATAGAAAAATGTTTTAATTAACTAATACGACAAATATTTACGTGATACAATTACTAACACACATATCCAAGGTAACAGTGTTTCCTTTGATAGTTATACCACTCAATGAAACAACTCACATTCAACATTCTCTGGGAATTTTCTGTGAATGACTTTGTATTTCTCAAGAGCCTTCTGGTAGTTACCTGCAAACAAAACAAACATCTAAATGTAAAAAAGAATATCTGATGAGAAACTATCACAGTTTAACTTCCCTTCATCTTTTTAGTGTGAGTACATCATATATTATTATAAGACCACATTTGACAATTCTTTAATTACTGATAGCAAAAATTAAGAACATCTGAAAACATCCAAATTACCCTGTAAATAACAAAATTAATAAAGAGGAGTTTCCTGATTTTTGCCGTTTTTTGACCTGTCTCTAGGACCCCATTGTTCTATGACACATCTCCTAGACAAGGTGTATCAAGCACACCAGGGCTTACCTGAGGCTGCAAATGTACAGATCAGTCAAACAGAAACGTGTGACAGCTGAGCTCTGATTACCCCTCCTTCCATCAGAGTACTGTCTCTCTCCTTTGCCCAGATCTGGCAGTGAAGTAACTATTCTTTACGACTTTTGCCTTCAATTTTGGCTCATCTTGATTATTACAAAAAGGACTGATAGACTCTGTGAATCTAAAACCTCATATCCATAAAATATCTGACAAAAAACTTTGCTGAGATATCACTATTTTTATTTTCCTAGTGCGAGGTAGAGATCAAACTGACCTGCTACGTGTTAACACAATAAGCTGGGAATTTTGCCAATGAATCATAAACTATCTAAAAAGCAGCCAAAACCATTGGGTTTCTTTCCTGGGAAAACAGTTAATCTGTCTAGTTTTGGGTGGTGCTGACTGTTAATTCACTGACTTCCTTAAGTCCTGTTCCTTTTCCTCACAGATGTATTAAATAACTGAGCAGAGTGAGAAAATTCACTTATTTATTAGGGAAGTCTGTTCTGCAAAGTTCTAAAGAAGCATAAAGGAGAGTGACAAAATGGGACAAGCAAGAAAGAAGAGTATCATTTACATCATCAAGCATCTCGAATGCATTTTAGGTGATGAAAAACCCAGAAAGATAGAAGTCTTTCGCTTTTGCTTATTGGCATATACAGCCCATTAAGACTGGCTTTTGTTTGTGTAATGCAAGTACTATTTTAATAGTGAAAAATTATACCTGCTGTTAAAAAGGAATGGGAATTAAGCAACTTTAAAATCTAATTATGTTAGAACAGATGGTAGTATAATTACATTTAAAAAACTTTCTATCAGATCATTTATGCTGTACTATCTTTATTTTACTTATTTAACAGCACAAGGAGTGTTTCATGCATAAGCCAGTACAGGCACACTTCCTGGACTTACAAGACAAGTCATGTTTTATTACATAACAGAATAATATATAACTGAATTTCCAAACAAACTTTAGGACCAGTATTCACATCAGGCAGAAAAGATCAAAAGGAAAAAAAACCCCAAAACATCAATTAAAAATATCATAGAATCATAGGATCACAGAATGGTTTGGGTTGCAAGGGATTTTTGAAGATCATCTAGACCAAAGCCCTGTCCAACCTGACCTTGAATGTTCCAGTGATGGAGCATCCACAGTTTCTTTGGGCAACCCATTCCAGTGCCCCATCACCCTCACTGTACAATATTTGTTCCTTATGTCCAGTGTAAGTCTTACCCTCTTGCAGATTAAATCTGTTGCCTCTCGTCCTGTCACTACAGGCTCTGGTAAAATGTCTATCCCCATCTTTCTTATAAGACCCCTTCATATATTCCCCAGGCTTCTCTTCTCCAGGCTGAACAATCCCAACTAATCACAAAAAAAGTTACAAATCTCCAACCAATTTCAAAAAAGTTACCGAACTTACCGGTTCTCCTGTAGCAACTGGCAACCATCAGCTGCCACTTTACTTGTGTTGGTCTGAATATAAATAAAATAAAATTAGGCACAGTGCCAAACAATGAATAGGCAAAATAATCTGCATAGCACTGGTAAAGACCTACTATTAAACTCCTCTTAAAATTTTTCACCTAGCATATTGCCTTCCGAGGAAGAATTTAGCCTGCTCAGTTCATACACAGTTTACCCCAGTGTCACGCTCCTGTGTTCAGGCCTCGATGTCACTCGTTTGCAGTCCTATGTCAGAGTCTTTCTCCTGGCCATGATTCTGTGCACCAGACACAATTAGTAGATCTGACATGTGAGCCACTCATCTTTGTCTGAAGTAGAGAATGCAATGCAGGAGAAAAAAAATGCTAAACTATATTCTGAGGATGTCCCACCAACAGGGTCCCAAGCATGCCCAAGGGATCTCTGCCAGAAAGCACACTGCCCACTCACAGCTCTGAACGGTGGCTTCTCCTCTGTGTTGTCACCTCCATGCCCTAGCTGTTGCCTGGCCTCTTTTTAGCACATAAGGGTGATAGATACCGTCAAAACCAATATTTGACATGTTTCAGTATGTATGACAAAACTGCCAGACTTTCTCCTTACTCTTATCAAGGTAAAGTGAAAATTAGGAAATTTTCGTGTCAACAGTGTAAGGACGCTCCATAAGCCAAAGCACTTTTCAGATGTGGTTTACAACTCATCAGCAGCATACCCAAAGGCACTGTATGCTAACATTTTCAGAAGAGTTTTGTACTTATTCTCTTCAGTTTTCCCTCCAGTCCCAGCACAGGCCATTTTTAACTCTAAATAATCTGTTTGGTTGTTGCCACACAAGCTTATGGAAGAGCTGCTTCACCTTTTTGAGTTTCAGCTGAACACGTCTCCTGCAAACAATAAGGGCAGCTGACACCATAATAGAGTTTATTACACAGTTCAGTATGGAAACCCTAGAGAGACTAAATTGTCAGCAGCCAGCATTAGCTGCACAACTCCTTTTATTAATGATAGATTTGTGCATGCTGGTAAAATGCAGAATAATGAAAAACTGCTTCTCAATTCATTGTCTAATATGTTACCTTAGAATGCAATTCAAAATGTAATTATTGAGATTAAAACACTGAGTAACACTAAACAATGTTAAACTAAAAGATGCTGGTCAGGGTTAAAATAAAGCTACAATTTTAAAATGTAACTTTATTTACAATTAGTAGCAATTTATAACCCAACATTCATATGTAACAATTAGCATATCTAGACTGCATCTTTAATACCAAATGAATACCGAAACATCTATATTCTGTTTTCCACTATTAACAGCCTCATCTCACAGAGAGATAATTTATCTGCCTTACAGATAGATTACAGTTACCAATAATAGTGAAGAATTTTATTTGCCAATTATTCATAAGTACTTTACAATCCACGTACTTCATGTTTCATGCATGGAAAGCGTGCAACATGAAGCATAAAATATTTCGATCTTTGCCAAAACAAGATTATGAAATAATTCTTTTAGTTTCAGCTGTTTCTTTCCAAAGTTTCTAAGAAGGCCATGAACACCAACACATACGATCTCATAGCCTTATTAAAATATTTTTTTTAAGGTGGCCTGTGTCCTGTGTATTTTCATCTAATCTACATCTCTATTTCTTTATAATTACACCACAATTTCGGTTAAGTCTACACTTTTCTACTTATTTTTGTTTCAATTTTTAATCTTTATTTAAACCTTAGATTTCCGCTTCTATAATTAATGTCTACTCTAACTCAAGCCCTTTCAAAAGGAGAATTAGTATTTTTTACTGAACTTCTAACAGCCTGTGCACAGTATTACCTTTCCTTGAATAAAATTGTACAAATTTTATTTTTGCTTAGCCTGATTTTTGATAGGTTTCCCAAAACACAAAATAGAGACATTACATCTTGCAGTGAATTTTAGTTGCATAAATTTTAATTGGTCTATTAACACAAAATTCTTCATGAACATACAGAAAAACATTTGTTTCCACATAAAAAGACCACATGCATGTCCTTTTAGAATTCTTTTTGAACTCTAGTTTACAGATTTAAATTTGACCAAATTTTTGTATATTAACCATTTTTCTGGTAAGCTCAATTCCTAATCTAAAATAAAAGACCTATATACTCCAAGTGCATCATATTCTGCTAAAAGACAATTTCAGCAATTACATTGCTGAGATAAATCAATATATTTCAAATATATTTATATAATTATATCAGTATCAATTTGATCTGCCAGCTTATTTTCACTGACCACTGGTAACTCCACACTGCACATTGTTGCCTACTCCTATGCCTTATATGCAACATCCTTTTAATGGGAGTAGAAGTTAGGTGAAAAGTGGTAATGCAGCAAAAACTGCTAAAAGATGCATTTATCTAAACCATTAAATCCTCACAGCATGATAAAATAATAGAAATATTTCACATAAAGCCATAGAAAAGGTCTTGATGGCTTAGGAGAGCTGTTCCCCACTTCATAGCTGTGTTTAAAGGCAGAGGACAGAGAAAAGAGATTCTAATACCTAAAACGTTCCTGGGCCCAAGGGAGCATCTTACTTAACACTGAAATTGCACAGTAAGAGCAAAACCACACTGTAAACGAACACAAACTTGAGAAAATTAAATAATAGCCCAAATATTCTTGATACTGGTGTTTGCTTATAGTATTAAACTTATACAACTAATATTTATCTCTAGGTGTAGTTACAGACATCTAATCACAAAATATTTGAGTAAGGATAGAATAATAATTACTTACAGGATAAGTGCTGCTCTCTCAAAGTACTCAATCGCTTTTTCACAAAACTGGGTGTCAATGTAATAGGCTCCAAGCCATTCAATGACCTCAATGTTCGAAGGGAAATACCGGTATGACTGACAAAATAGGAAAGGTGAAAGAAACACAATTTTAGTGATAAACAACATCTTTATGTTACTTCTGGAATATCTTACTCAAATGTTTAATTCTCCAGATGCCAAAAATATGTGATATATGAATGGAAGTAGTGTGCTACACTAAGTAATCCTGAAAAAAAAAAAAAAGCATGGCAAGTTTTCTAATTACAAAATGCTTTTTAAAAGTTACCCGAGTCTGTCACATTTTCCATCTATCCTTTTTTGAAATATTACTTTAAATAGTTAACAACAGCAAAAATGTTTACTTAGATCATGTCTACACATAAGTTACCTAAAGCGTTAAACAATGTTAATAATACATGTACAATTCTATACTCTGCTGGAAAACTCACCTAAAAGCATTATTTTCTATGAAATATATATGTGCATAAGTAACATTTTCAGCTTTTTAGAAATTCCCACTGAAACAGGCAACAAATTATCATCAAGCACTTCACTAGTATTCAGATTTCAACACCACCTTAGGTCATCCTCGCTTTACACAGACAAAAAGAACCGTCAGATTGCAGCAATGCTGGTTCATGCTTGCTTCTAAAACAGAAGAATCTCTACAAACTGTAACTGGCTTGAAATGAGAGAGGATGCCCACCTTTAGACAACTGTGTATACATAATGTGTAGCTACACCGTTAAAATGTGTATATATATATATATATACAAACTCACATACATCAACACATTATATGTATATATCTCCAAATCCATTATACAGATATCGCTTCCAATCAATGCAGTCATGTTACATACATTTAAAATTACATTTATTATACCCATTTTTTATTTAATCTCAGACTACATTTTAAAGTAAAATTGTTACGGGTCAATATAAACAATGACCATAGGAAAAATTAAAGTCTGAGGTCAAGCACCATGTGGAAACACAGGCTATGTGCTTCCTGAGGGTCTGACTACAAAAATCAGATTTTGTCAACTCTCTTTCCCCCTAAATACATAATTTTTCTTTTTTTTAATTATGTTTTTAAAAGTTTAAATGAATCAACTGTTAATTTGCTATTGGAGCCTGTGGCAAAATTTCTTTTAATTATGACAAAGTGCATCAGAAAAGCAATAAAGAGCAAGTACCTCATAGTAATAATGAAAAGCTTGGGATTTATCACCTTCCTTATCATATAATTTCCCTAGCTTTGAGAGTACATATGGATCAGTTTGTACTACACTGATCAACTGCAAGAGCCACTCTATGGCTTGATTGGGATCTTCCATGATCTCATATCTGAGTTTTCTTCAGTCAAGGTCTGATGCTGATGATATTTTGACTTACTCAGAATTCCTGCTACTTTATTGTCCTGGGTTAAGCTGAGACAGAGTTAACTTTCTTCATAATAACTAGCAAGAGGCTGCGTTTCAGATTTGTGCTCAGAAGAAAGCTGATAAAAGTGATGTTTACACGGCTGCCAAGGTCTCTCAGCTTCTCTGGCTGTCTGCAAACAGAAGCTGGGAGGGAGCACAGCCCCAGTTACTAGCCAGGATTTGATCTTAGATTCAGGACCGAGACCCAAAGTGGCCAATAATCTATTCCATATCATACACGTCATGCCCAGTATATAGGTGAGGACCCTCCGGAAGATCAGCCCTTTTGGTTCTCGATCTCTTTTGCTCTGGGTGATCTCACTCCAGGTGGTCGCTCTCCCAAGGCCCCCCTACCCTGGTCAGCTCTTGGTCTGGGACACTCGGACTGTTCTCTCCGTGCCGTGAGCGCAGTTTCGGGACTCTCCTGCTCTGGGATGGTTAGCTGGGAACAGGCTGAGCCCTCGTCATCAGGTCAGGGAGGGGAGGGCAGTATCACTGTGTATTGCTCATTTGTGTATTTGTATTATTTTGAATATCATTTATTTTAGTTATTAAAGTGTTCTTATCTCAACCCATGAATCCTTTTTTTCCCTTTACCCCTTTAATTCTCTCCCCTGTCCTCGGGTGGAGGGGAAAATTGCGTGAGGGGGTGTGGGGTTTGGCCCCCAGCCAAGGGCAAACCCATCACATTTATATAATGTAATCCATATGCTAGACAGATCTGTCAGTCACTGTAGTGTGGAGATACTGTTTTGTTTTGGTTTTTTACACATCATTTTCATAATTTCATTTGTAATGGACAGTATTTATGTTCCTCTGAAGAATATTCAGAAGCTTTGGCTGCTCTTTAACCCTAAAAACACTTTGGGCTCAACAGAACTTTGGGCTATGCTCTCTCTCTCTGTCACTAATTCTACTTTTACTTCCTCATTTATAAGAAAAAATTGTGAGAACTAGGTGATTTGTAGCATTTACAAGAGGGCTGGTTTTTCATAATACATCATTTTGTCCTTAAGTAAGTGATTACATGAAACTGCTATGCTCAAGAACAGACTTCTGCCTGCGGTGATATTTTCCGCCGGATGGCTCAGAAGCACAGCACAGCCAGTGTGCAATCCTGGTCCAGAGAAGAGAGGCAGCTTTAGCTGTGACCAGGCCTGCAGCGTGCTCTCCCCTCGTCAGTCACAACAGCAGCAATGTCAGATGGAGCTACTGCCCAACATTTTTTTTCAGTTTCTGCTGCACACTACCCTTCATGGAAAAAGCTTCTGAATAGTGGTGGAAAGCAGTTTTACATAGCAGCGGGGCAGAGAAATTCTCCTCCAGATGGAAACTGGGAATTGTAGGGCCACTTATGCTGTTGTAAAGGGGCTATGCAAGGAACAGAGGTCACAGCCCTTTTGTATTTTTGGAGGTTACTTATTTTACTGACTAAAATATATTTTTATTATCTTCGCTATTCTTAAAAGTGTAGTACAACTGGAATCTGCCTTGGGGAGGATTTTATTACAGTTTGCACATCCTCAGAAGTATTGTTAAATAAATTAATAATGTAGAATATAACCGGTGATGTGCAAAGCCAACCCTTTCCCTCCTCAGCTTTTCAATCTGTTGAGCTTTTGCTGAGAGACAATTATTTTCTTAAACATACACTAATCTGAAAACATCTTTCAGGACAGAACTTTGCTGTCATTAACTGTATTATTTTTTTCTTAAAGGTTTTACTGAATTGTGCTTACATCTGCCACATTATTTTCATAATAAAATCAGCAGCATTTTAAATACTCCAGGACATAACTTAATACTGAGTGTAAATGTACTTCCTGCAATGTGAACAGTCTTAATGTATTTCTTCACTTGCTTCTCTAGAAATGTCCAAGAAGGTTGTAATTTTTGTTCTTGTTTTCACACACACCAGAGAATGAATCTATGCATGATCATCCTAATTTATAATGGACACTATAGTAAATATCTAAATCATCGTGTCACAGTTGAAACATATATTTGAGATTAAATGAGTTTACTAAAACCACCCTCCCTTATCATAATCTAGAAAAAGATACATGTTTGCTATCTGGTGAAGGACTTGCGCACTGTTTTGAAGGATTGCATGGAGTTTCAGAAAACAATCCAAAGCTTCATCTATTCTGTTTAACTTCTTGTATGTTAAACCTAAAAAATAAAGGTTACAGTACTAATGCAATGAGAAAAAGATTAGTTCGGCATATTAACTGACAGAATAACCAAGAAAAATGAAACAGGAACATGGTACTCGGAGGCAGTATAACTCACCAAACTGATAAACACAAGGAACACAAACCTAATCGAAGACCAAGAACATATGTAATCTAATTTTTTGAACAAGACGAATGCGGGAAAGAGTGGGCCTTTTAAAGGGGAATCACTCTGGTGGTTTAATAACAGGTATATTTTTAGTAGATAGTAGAAGTTTTTATCTTCAAACTGACTTAAATCTTACGTGCAATTACTACTTGATGTTGTTAACACTGACTTTTTTTTTTGCAGAACAGGTAGGAAGTACAAATTATTATCTTGCTTAACATAAATTACTGAATAAAGTAATAATAATTAGTACATATTTCTACACAAGAAAACTTTGAAAGTCAGATTCTCAGAAATACTAGTCTTACCTTTAGACAAAAGCTAAATCACAAAAGTATCTCTGGCTTACCAAGATTATAAAGTGCTTCAGTGCATGAGGAATCGTTCCTGAGAGCTTCCTTATAAAACTCAGCTGCTTTTTCATAGTCTCCATTTGCAAAAACAGTATTTCCTTTGTTAGTCAGAGCTGCTGGATTGTACCTATCAGAATTTACAGCTAAATCTGCATAGTTAGTTGCTTGTGCCAAATCATTCTCCTACGTGAACAAAACAAACATTGTATTAGTCATTTGTCAGTCAATTTCCTTGCAGCTGTGTCTTCTTACAGTTAATATAGTGGAATTTCAAAAGATTGGGGATGAAAAAAGATAAATTCTTCAGTCCTAAAACACTGCTTATGCAGAAGGCAGATCATATTTCAAGTTTCAGATAACACTTGAGAGATGTTTTGCCACTCTGTCCCATTCCATTTTTAAGTTTACTCGCAACTAGGTAATCTTTCTTTAAAAACAAAAGTAAATCCCCAGACCCTACAAACTCCATCCACAAACACACATGCCTAAGCTACATACTCCACACGTTCCTGAAGTTCAGCCAGGGTCTTCAGGACCTGAGTTTCAAACGCAGCTGCTAAGCTTCTGTACAAATCCCACTACAGGCGTACTGCCGTGGCTTGGGGCTCAGTCTCACTCCTCCCAGCAACAGGATACAAAGGACACGCTCCAAACTTCAACTACAGCCAAGAACGGGTGTTCCAGAACAACTCCTCTAACATGAAGTTTCTTGTTGATTATAGAGATTATTTAGATAGGGAAAAATTGTTACAAAGATACAAAAGCTGCTACATAAACTGCAGTTCTTCACTGGTTTTGTCCAAGCAAACACTTACCAAATAATAAAGGAATGAAAGGTTTGTCGCAGCTGCACTCTTTACTCTGCTATCCTTTTTTTCAAACATTTTTAACATCTCAAGTGCCTGGAAATAATTTGGAAACAACTTACTTCCCACTGAAGCAAACTTATACCAAAATTCTTTCAGAAAGCATTGATAAACTTCACAGTAACAAACAGCTAAAATTATCAGCTCATATACTCACATACATGATAATTACTGGAGCTTGTAACACACTCCTGTAAACGTGTACACACCGAGGTGTACCTACATTATGCATAATATTAATTTGGTTAATTTATTAATTTTCAAAAATTTAATTAGATATGGCTACCTTGAAGTACACAGATATTTGGCAATTCTATACATACAAAACTCGTTTATATTATTTGCTTTTAATCTAGTCAACTAATTAAAATTCTTATACCTACTTTTCCAGTTCTTTAAGTGAACACAAAAGGACTGACATTAAAACTCTTATTAAAAAAGCTTAAAAAGTACACGCTATATAAAAAAATATGTAAGACAATGTAGGATTGGATTTCAACTTGCAGTTTTTTCCTATAATAATAAGCAACACCTGTCTAAGGTTAGGAAGTAGCCAAACATGAAGACTGAGGCCAGAAGATACTTTCTTAAACTTTTACATTAAAACTAAATTTCATAAACTCCAACATAAGGAAGTTTATGGACAAAAAGTAAACAAATGTCTAGCTAATAAACTATCAAAGAAGCTTTGAAATAAAAGGCAGCTTTTTTGTTTTTCATTGACTATGTGACAACATTTCTATCTGCAGACTAAATTATTAAGAACATCTGGATTCTTTACACTAAATATTTATATTAGCTACACAAACGGTTAGAATATCACTGTTAGCCCAGTTCCATCATCTGTTACAACATAGATGTGGTAACCTCAATGAAGCCATCAACATGAGGAATTCAAAAGTTTCCTTCTTCCTTTACATGAAACCTATAAGCTGCTGTTCACATATCAAAGTGAATGCATGATACTCTATGTGAAATGCCAAAACAAACATAAAGGAAAAAAGTTTTAATTGACTGTTATACATTATGGTTTTACAGTTACTTTACACAAAAAAACATGACTGTACCAATGACATGTAAAATGACAAAGTATATACAGCCTGATTTAGTTCACTGATTTAGTTCAGCTACATTCCAGCCAAGAACTATGAACTGCTACAGATCATAATGCTTCAGTCAAGAAAAGCATTTCAAAAGTTAGGCTCCAGATTTTGTGGTGTCTGAAATGTAAGACTTTGACTATGATAATTTAAAACTTTTACATGTATTTGTGATTTTCTCCAAAAAGGGAATGGCCCCAAATATTTACAGACGTAACACCACTATATCTGAGGTACTCCACTCTTAAGCAAAGGCTTGCTTCTTCATGGAATTAATTTTTAGTGAACTTAGAGCTATATCGTTCAAAGTCCCTTTCTGAAAAGCCATTTCCCATTGCAGCTGACCCATTTACCTTTGCTTTTAGTACTAAATGGCACCTTTGACAATAAAGATGAGAGTGGAAGTAATCTCTTTTTCATGTATATTGAAAAATTCATATGACTCTATTCACTTACTAGTAAATTATATTGCAGGTCTCTCGAACCATTTCAACAATTACGAGCCCTAGGATGAAAATCCACAGCAATACTCCTTTTGTACTTGCAAAGTAGAAACACTCTCACTGTATCATCAGCTAAATTTACATATTTCTAAATAACTTCTAACTTTTTAATCCCAACAATAACAAATACTTAGATTCAACAATCAAAACTCAGACTAAATTATTCTTTGTAACATGTTTCCAACGTACCTAAATTATTTGCTTACAGAAGTTAAACTTCAAAGCGCCTTGCCCGACCCAAGCAGGGTCTGCCAGAGGTGTTAAGGAGTAGCGTGGCTAACCTGCAGAGATCTGCTTTTGAATTCATTTTCAAAGTTTTTATTTGAAATTAAGAAAACATTCAAAATATCTGATACACAAACCCCCTTACTAGTAAAATACAATCTAGACATAATATAGTAATTTCCACCCTGAATGTATTTTTTTTTCCCTAGGACTGTTTTAAAATAACATATTCATTATGATGAGCACATAGTTAAGCCCATTATAGTTAGAGCAGAAATCTATTTTAGTTTGGGGTTTTTTTGCAACACAGTAAAACTTTCAGCCTTGAAACTGAATATTTAAAAAAGTTTCCATTCCTGTTCTTCAGCCAAAGGTGTGTTGAACAGGTGCTGAGTTAGTAAGTGTATAAACAACAGATAGACAAGAGGAATGTAAACGGCAGATGCAGTTTTATTAGAACAAAGAGAGTCTCTGCAATCACCTTTCTGCAGTCCCACTCTAGTATTAAGTAGTTCCATTGCAAGTTAAAGGTCTTCTGTCACATAAGCAAAATAAAAAGAGCATCTTTGCCACTTACTCCTAACTTCCAACACTCTTCCCTCTCCCTCTATTGCAGTACTCCACAGAAACACCACCAACTATCTCTGTCTCTCATTTTACCTCCGAGAATTTTTTTTTTAACTTATACTGGATACTAACTGAAAATCACAAAAAAATACCATAAAAATAGTAAATTCTTGAGATCATATAACTGTTTACTTACCTGTAACACTCTCACCCTTCAAAAGCTATCATCAATAAAGCTACTAGATTTGCCCAAAATTTTCTAAACTCTCAAACTGCTTCCTGATCTCAGAAAAGCTATCAGTCAGATACGCAGTATGACAAAGGATAACTCGCTTGCTGTATCTACAGGGAAAGAGAAGAGAACAGGACAGACAGGAGGAATCAGGAAACCAGAAGATCTTAAAGAGAAGGAAAAGTGGGCTAAAGCGTGCATCTGTCCAAGCTATGGGAAGATGAAGGCCCTTAGAAAATGTGAGGTATTCAGATTCAGCTGTAATCTTGCTGTATATGATCTCTCACACTTCTTGCCACTTGTGCAAACCCAAGGGTTGCTATATTCCTTCTTATTTATTCAGCATTCCCATCATTGGATGTACTGAACAGAGCAAGTTAAAAGGAAATTGCGCAAATCCTTTCAGATACATGAGCTGCTTTTTGTTTAGATTAAGCTGTTTTCCAACTACTCACATCTCAAACCAAGACATTTTTCACAGGCAAATAAAAGATGACATGACAATTCTAATGAAAACTCTGTATTATAATGTTGTGGTTTTGTGTGGTGGGTTGGTTTGGTAGCAAGGGAGGGGCTACAGTGGTGGGTCCTGTAAATAACTGCTAAGAGTTTGTTTCTGATTGTAAACAGTGAACAAATTAAACTGGCTTTTTGTGTTTTACCAAGTTTGTGGGTTTCTTGCCCACAACCATAAGTGGCGAGTGAATCCTCCCAGCCCTTGCCTCAGCTCACGAGGTGTTTAACAAGAGGCTGTGTGGTGGCTTTTCAAACCGACATGTAAGTTGTCCCACAACCTTTAAAAATTTGATTAAGAGCAAAGAAATGCATTTGTCTCAAAATGAAACACTATAAGAAAGCTGCACATTCACTTAGCTAATACCAAAAACTTAATCATGCTAAGCTGTGGTACTCATTTATACACCTCCATTGGCAATTTGCATGCATAAAAAAGGAAAGTTACAGTTAAGAGCCTGCTGTACTTATTAGCAAGAGTGGATGATGAAGGCAGTTCAGCGTAAGATTCATTGGCAGAAATTTGTCTAACTAGTGACTGGACAGTCAGTTACAGAAAGACATCTTACATACATAGATAGACAAATAATTCCAATGCAGCCAAAAGTTACTTCACATGTATATTTAAAAATATAACAAAACCATGAAAAGGGAACACGTAATAATACGCACGATGAAAAACTAAAACTTACAAAGATTCTGCTAGATCTGTCTTCTGAACTTCTGCCAGTTAATGAATTTTGAGCAATGAGCTGTACTTTTACTTGGAAGTACCAGATCTATTCTATGACCGTCTGCACTTGCTGATCTACATTGTGGCTTACACTGCTATATCATCTTTTCAGCAATTGTGATCCATCCTAGCCCCCTGTGCCCTCCCGAGGAAGCAATCTTTCATGAGATGCAAAACTGTCCGAGCTCCTGTGGGAGGGACAACACTCATATCTCTTGGAGGGGCAACACAGCAGGACATAAGCAATTCAGGAGGTTCCTGGGTGTGCTGATGATAACTTGCTTCTCCAAGTGACAGAGGAGCCAACGAGGAGAGGGGCTGTGCTGGACCTTGTTCTCACCAGCAAGGAAGGGTTGGTGGGGAATGTGACGTTCAAGGGCAGCCTGGCCTTCAGTGACCATGAGATGGTGGAGTTCAAGATCCTTAGGGCAGTGAGGAGGGCACACAGCAAACTCATTACCCTGGACTTCGGGAGAGCGGACTTTGGCCTCTTTGGGGATCTGCTTGGAAGAGTCCCATGGGATAAAGCCCTGGAGGGAAGGGGGGCCCAAGAAAGCTGGGTAATATTCCAGGATCACCTCCTCCAGGCTCAGGAGCTATGCAGTCCAAGAAAGAGGAAGTCAGGCAAAAACACCAGGAGGTCTGCATGGATGAACAGGGAACAGCTGGACAAACTCAAAACCAAAAAGGAAACCTACAGAGGGTGGAAGCAAGGACAGGTAGCCTGAGAGGAATACAGAGAAACTGTCTGAGAAGCCAGGGATCAGGTTAGGAAAGCTAAAGCCCTGATAGGATTGAATCTGGCCAGGAACATCAAGGGCAACAAGAAAAGCTTCTATAGGTACATTGGTGATAAAAGGAGACTAGGGAAAATGTGAGACCTGTCCAGAAGGAAATGGGAGACCTGGTTACCCAGGATATGGAGAAGGCTGAGGTACTCAGTGACTTTTTTTGGCCTCAGTCTTCACCAGAAACTGCTCAGGCCACATCACCCAAGTTGGAGAAAGCGAAGGCAGGGACTAGGAGAGTGAAGAAGCACCCACTGCAGGAGAACTGCACACTTCGTTCCAGACCTTCTAAGGAACCTGAAGGTGCACAAGTCCATGGGACCTGATGAAATGCATCTGCAGGTCCTGAGGGCACTGGTGGATGAAGTTGCTAAGCCACTGTCCATCATATCTGAGAAGTCATGGCAGTCAGATGAAGCTCCCACTGATTGGAAAAGGGGAAACACAACCCACCTTTTTAAAAAGGGAAAAAAAAGGAAGACCTGGTAAACTACAGGCCAATCAGTTTCACCTCTGCGCCTGGCAAGATAGTGGAGCAGATCCTCTTGGAAACTATGCCAAGGCACACAGAAAATAAGGATGCGATGGGTGACAAAGTAAGGAGGCAAGAGCCAACACAGCTTCAATAAAGGGCAAAGCATGCCTGGAAAATTTGTTGGCCTTCTACAACATGGTTACAGCATTGGTGGATAATGGAAGAGCAACTGACATTATCAACCCAGACTTTTGCAAAGCCTTTGACACTGTCCCACACAACAAACTTGTCTCTAAATTGGAGAGACACGGATTTGATGGTTGGACACTTGGTAGATAAGGAATTGGCCGGATGGTCGCACTCAAAGAATTGTGATCAATGGCTCAGTGTCCAAGCGGAGACCCATCCCAAGTGGCAGTGCGCAGGGGTTGGTATTGGTACCAGTTTTGTTTAACATCTTTGGTGGACATGGACAGTGTGATTGAGTGCACCCTCAACAAGTTTGCTGCTGACACCAAGCTGTGTTGTACGGTTGACATGCTGGAGGGAAGGGATGTCATCCAGAGGGACCTGGACAGGCTTGAGAGGTGGGCCTGTGCAAACCTCATGAAGTTCAACAAGGGCAAGTGCAAGGTCCTGCACACGGGTGGGGGCAACCCCAAGCACAAACACAGGCTAGGTGGAAAATGGATTGAGAGCAGCCCTGAGGAGAAGGACTTGGGGGTACTGGTTGATGAGAAGCTTAATATGAGCCAGCAATTTGCACTTGCAGCCCAGAAAGCCAACTGTGTCCTGGGCTGCATCAATAGCAGCGTGACCAGCAGGTTGAGAGAGGTGATTCTGCCCCTCTACTCCGCTCTTGTGAGACCACACCTGCAGTACTGCGTCCAGCTCTGGAGCCCCCAACATAAAAAAGACCTGGACCTGTTGGAGAGAGTCCAGAGGAGAGCCACAAAATTGGTCAGAGGGCTGGAACACCTCTCCTATTACAAATTCCAGATCCCCATTCACAATAGTACAGAATTCTTAAAGTACTTTCTCTCCACTTGGCCAGGGAAACACCACTTTTTTCTAGCCCCTGCATCTTGCTCATTTTTCATAGCAATTGTGAGAGCAGACTTCCAGTACCTGAAGGGGGCTACAGGAGAGATGGGGAAACACTTTTTATCAGTGAGTGTAGTGAGAGGACAAGGGGTAACGGGTATAAGCTGAAAGAGGGTAAATTTACACTAGACATTAGGAAGAAATTTTTCACTGTGAGGGTGGTGAGACACTGGAACAGGTTGCCCAGGGAAACTGCAGATGCCCCATCCCTGGAGGTGTTCCAGGCCAGGTTAGATAAGGTTTTGAGCAACCTGGTCCAGTGGGAAGTGTCCCTGCCCATGGCAGGGGGGTTGGAACTAGATGATCTTTAAGGTCCCCTCCAACCCAAACCATTCTGTGATTCCTGAGCAGATGCTTGATTCCAGTTTGTATTTAAACTGAGGTATAAGAAAGCTGACTGAAGTTCAAGGTCAGATTATAGTGTTCTAGGAAATGCTGTAGTATGTCGGGAACACTGAGAATACCATAACATAAACAATAATGTTACATATGAAGTACATTTGCATATATTTTGGTACTACAGCCAACCTAACCAACAAAAAGATTCAGCTCGTACTAATGAAAAGACCTTCATATAGATTAGCAACACGCTTTCTAGGCTCTATGGAGTGTAATGACTACAGAATGCTTCTCTGGACACCCAGTGAAGATAAGTAAATTTAGTTGTCTTAATTTTGAAATGAACTGCAGTCACTGTAACTTCTGTGGCAGAAATTTCATCTAGATAAAACTCATCTCTTGCCAGTGTTTTTATAAATTAATTTTACTGAGTAGCATCAATATAATTATTACATTTGCATAAATAATTCTTTCCCTTGCTGAAAAATACACTGTGGCTAATAAAAATACCTTTGCCAGTGCAGTATTGAAAACTAGTAATGTGAAAAGTTAACTATACCTGGTTAAAATCCTGCTGCCTCAAGTAAGTAGTGGCTTTATTTATTTCCAGGTCATTGGCTAACTCTACATAGTGAGAAGCTTTTACTACTTCAACACACCTGCAACAGAAAGAAAACCATAAAGATAAACAAAATACATCTGTCCAGATGCCACTTTAAGTTACATACTTTTGGAGCCAATTTGTTCTCCAAAATGAGTTGTTCTTAGCTACTATTTCTTCACACAGGCAAAGTGCACTTAGATTAAAACTATTTGAAAAAACATTTTATTCCCGTAACCTACCTTAATAAAACTATCTCTGCTCTTATTGTTTTTAGTCAGCTGCTCAAATACGATGTTATTTTCCATCACTGAGTGATACTTTATGTCAGATATTGACTAAGACCATTTTTCCTTGGATACGTTCTATCAGGTGATTTTTCAAACCTGACCTCCTGTTGCATATACTACCAAACCCATAAACCAGCTTAGTGAACAAAGCCAGAGACTGCAGATTGTGTCCCCGAGTTACACAATAATAATTAAAAAGTTATAGTAATAATAATAATGATTATTAAACCATCAAACACCACCTTGTGGACTCCAGCAGCTAAACAGGTCTGTGTGAGAGATCATTTCATGTTAGTATAAACAGCTTTACTACTAAATTATAAAAGGACCAGCAAAATTTGAAAATAATCCTAACTAGCCAAAAAAAAAAAACACAATAGGTAAAGGAAAGTCCTTTTTTCTCAAACTTCCTTCACCTTCCAAACACTGAACATACCTGTTAGCAATGTTGTAGCTGCAGATACACAACATTCATTTGAATACATGTTATCTTCCAATGTTATTAAAAATATCGAAGTCCTTATATTAGAAAACTAAAAACTAGTTAAAAAAATAAGTCTTGAAAAGTTATACTAATCATACTGTCCTTATGGGAAGTTTGTCTATTTTATTTTGTTTTAAAGAAAAGAGTATTCTGCTAAACAAAATACCACAGAAAGCAAAAGCTAAGCTGTAAATTGAAAAATAAAAGTGGATACAAAAGTCAAAATGGTAAAGAGCATCAGCAGCCTATCACTGTATACACTTGTATAAATGTTTAACAAACAGTACATTGAGTTTACATTTATAAACATTCAGTTTAAAATTGAATAAAAATAAACCTTTCTAATAATATTTATATTCCAATGTTGTACATAATAACTCCATATGGAGTAACGAAGACGTCTTAGGCACCCCAAGTTTCTGTTATGCTGTCTTCAAACTTAAAGAGCAGCAATCATTGCCTTCTGTATAGCATTTGTCTATCAAGACTTTTTAAAGTTCTTCAATTTTCAAATTGAATTTTCAAATTCAACTGGATTTTAAGAAGCTCTTTTTGTGCTAACACAGAACAGTTCAAAATGTATAATTAATATTTGAGTTTCAGTGATATATGAAATTAATTTTTAACACAGAACAGACTCTAATGCTTTGTTTTTTCTCCACAGCATTAGGGAGGCAAACTGAAAACAGCCTGGGCTCTGCGTTTGAGATGTGCAGCAAACTGCTTCCCAGGCTGTTTGTGAATCTGGTTTCATAACTAGCATGATAGACTGGTATGTAGTTTAGACAAAAAGATGCTCTACTTGACTCTTACCAGTCATAGCCCACTGCAAAAGATGTATCAATTACTGGTGCAATGAGTTTAGCAGCTGTCATGATGTATTCCTCTGCCATGGATTTCCTAAGAAAAAAAAAAAAGAAAAACAACACAAAAACAACACAAACATCGTAATTTCACAAACGTATAGAAAAAACAACCAAAACTTGTTCTTGCTTCTTCCTGCACTCAGGACAATCTTAGAAGTCAATCTAACCACTCCCCTGCTACTGCTACAGCACACGGTAGTGGTATTTTTTAAAATACCACAATGCAAGTTTTAAGCAGTGTAAACTATCGCATTTGGAGCGGATACTCTGCTTCAGTGCAGTACACTAAACTGAGTGATCCAACCTCATCTTCCAAGGATTCTCTAGAATTATGAGGACGTTTTTATAACAAAAGATGTGGACACATGAGAAGACTGGTAACACTTTAAGGACCTAAAATCCATTGCACCACAATGAAGAAAGAATGGGTTCCACCATTACCTCTCACATTCTATCTGTCTTAAGCTGTCATTTTTAATGGCTTCAATCAGTAGATTTGTATGTGGATCATCCTGGAGGGGGACAAAACAACTGCAAATTATGCCAGTACATACATGCATTTAAATTATTTTATAGAAAATATGACTGTAAACACAAATTGATGTAATGTCTATCAGATATTTACTTCTCAAATTTCATAAAGATAGCTTCAATCTAAAGTAGTTTTCTGACCATAAAATCTGAAATTTGGCATTACAACTGCTTTAATCCAGTTTTTCTGCTCATGCATGTGGTCATAGCTCACATTAGGGTTGTTAATAGGTATATGATTTTATGATACATAATTTCTCATATTAGAAATCATGTAACAGTAAGGGTCATTAAACACTTGAATTAATTTAAGGCCATGTAAGATAATTCATTGTAAGAAAAGCTTTAGACTGTGTATGTATCAATTATATATAATACATAAGAAATTATATACATATTTAACAATAAATATAAATATATATGCTTCATATATTAAATTTTATCTGCTTGTGGTAGGACAATAGGAAGCAACAGGTAACCTTAAGCTGCAGATAGATTGAAGACTAGTTATATCTTTGCTCTTGAGGACTGAAAATGGGAACTTTGCATCACTGAAAAACAAGATTGCTAAGAGAATATAAAGGCCTTGCCTTGCTCTTTCTATAGAGGGCCTTTCTAAGAGGGACCCTAAACTTATTAATTACTTTTTCCTGCCTTTAACATCATGAGCTGCTGGTTTCATGGTACAAAGGAAGTCCAGTTTCCAACAAAGTCTAATAAACCAAAATAAGCATCTGTGAACTTTACTAAAATTTTCTTATGTAAAATACGACAGCATTACAAGTTTTATTAGCACTCGAGATAACTTGCATTAATTCACTCATTGCTTTGCTCCCTTTTTAGTTTATAAATATTTTATTAGCTTTTTATATAAAGGTGTCAAGCAGTAAGTGAGTGACGTTAAGTCAGACCAGATGAATTTCAACAAAATTGTTACGAAGACAATTGTGCAGTGTCAATTTTATGTACATCACGTCTTTTGATGACAAAAGGATTTGAATGTTCTCAGTGCTATTTTACACTTCTGAGCAGTACTGCCACACTTAGTTCATGCTGGTGAAAAGAAAGTTATTCTAGATACACATATACACATTGATTTACATATTCAGTATAGTCCAGGCATTCAATGTCTCTCCCCCTTCTCCTGATTTACCATACAGAGATACAGTTTATTTTGTTCAAACTTACATTTGGTGAAATGTATTTGTCATCATAATCCACTTCCAAGGGAACTGCAATCAGTTTTTGGAAGGCTTTTTTCATTTGCTCACCGTTTCCAATAGCAAAATAACATAGGATCAAGTTGAAGCCTGCCTTCAGGTTTGGGGACGTGCTCATTATATGTTCAAATGAAGAAATGGCATCAGTGTATTGGCCAGTTTTAATAAATGCAACTCCAATATTTTCCATTATCTTAATCCTAAGAAATGAGGATCAGGTTATATTTTTAACTATCAAATCACACTGTATCCAAAACTTGTATTTTGGAACCATGCCTACTAGTGGAAACTCACCTCATCTCTTTGTGGACACTAGGAACCTGGTCTAGAGCCATACGGTAGAATTTGATAGCTTTGGAATAGTTCCGTTGTTTTAAATATATATTTCCCATGTTCACCTTCAGTCTACCTGTCAAAGGAAGTCAATGAGTTACAGCCTTTCAAAGCACAGTTAGAGCATCTAAAAATTATTTCAAAGTGACAGAATAGAGCAAATCCTGAATAAATTTGTATTTATTATAGGCTACCAGTGGTCCTTTACAAAAGCACGGCACAGAACAGCTTTCTCTGAGTTTTCACTCAGGAGATGAAGTAGTAATGAAACCCAGAAAAGAACTACTGGTGTAAGATATATTCTGACTGTGAATTGAGGGATGAGGTAAAGATTATTTATAGTGCTTTCCAGGGAGACAGCTGTAAATAAACATCTCTGAGAAAAATGTACTGTAGGAGTCTCAAAGATGTGCAAAATACTAAAAGAAGCTTTCAGAAGGGGAAGGCTAAGTAAAAAGAGAAAAAAAATCAGTATTAGAGCAGACAAAATAGTGTGTGCTGCATGAGATAATTATAAATTTGGCTTTATGTTTAGCTTAGCCAGAAAAGACTTCATGAGTTGGAGAGACAAACCACATGAAGTTATACCAACTCAGAGATTATGACTATCTGTCATCCACTCTGACTGACAGACATGAGGGCTGAGATATCTGTAAATCAACGCCACACAGATGAAGTCCTTATTTTGAATGCCTGACTACCAATTTTAATCCACTTCGGAATGCACCCTACCTCCATTGGTGAACATCTTATTCTTCACTATAACTTGATAAGTGTTCAGTGCTTCAGCATACATTCCATTAGCAGCATACTGACTTGCCAGATTGAAAAGAACCTACATAAAAATGGAATTATAGTTAAAATAGTATTGTTCTCTCAACAGTAATAAACTTAAATTCATAAAGTACTTTCAAACTAATTTACCTTGGAAGTATTGCTTTTATCAGTTATAAGCTTCCCATCTTTCATGTTCCTTTGTTCTTATATATCAACATAGAGAGAACAAGTTTCAGTTCTACATATTGTAGGCAACTCTTTTATTTTTGTACTTAAGTAACTATAATTGGAAGTGATGCCAAGTGGGCCTTAGAAGTAAGTAAACAAAATGTTATAATGCAAGGGTATTAAAAAAACATTCACACAAGATAATTCTTAGAAACTGTGTGTAATTTGTGACTCCAAACATGTGGAAAACCCTCCTACTACCTGTGGTAGCAATTTTACCAAATTGCTGTTTCAAAACAGAAATTCTGTTGGTGTCAGATACAATGTTCACATTTTTCCCCAGATTTATTTTGACCTTCACCATAGAATAAATTACTATGTCTGCCTAACTCAACAGATTCATTATTAATAATTTTCTCTACAGCACTACCTGAAGTACAACTTTAAATTCCCCCCAAATATTTGTATTTATGTTGTATCCTTTTTTAAAAAAAATGTCTACTATTAATCTGAAAATAGGAATGTAAATCTAGATACTTGTTTTAAGATTAAGGATTTAGGAATATTAATATAATCCTACTTCATGTAATATATTCTCTGTTACTTTATGGTTCAAGTTACAGGTACTGCCTGATTTCTCCTGGTTTCTTGCCATGTTACATTTTCTCAATTTTCAAGTACAGGGTTTACATCTTTTATATTTTGGTATGCATGTTTTGTTTGTGAGTAGGTAGCTGGAATAGATGCACATGGGCATCTTTATTTCACTTAATGTTGACTACATGGTTTCTGCTGTACTTGAGATTGCAATGGGAATAGACTCGATGATATAAATGCATCTTTGCAATCCAATGTTAAGTTTTTAACTTCAAGAAGTGTCCTGGGTTCAGCTGAAACAGAGTTAACTTTCTTCATAGTAGCTAGCAAGAGGCTGTGTTTTGGATTTGTGCCAAGACGAAAGCTGGTAACAGTGATGTTTATAGTTGTTGCCAGGACACTAAGATTTCAGCTTCTCTTGTGTGCCCTTACCTGCAGGTGCAGGAGAAGCTGGGAGGGAGAACAGCCCAATTACTGCCTAGGATTTGATCTTAGGTTCAGGATTGAGACGCAAAGTGGCCAATAGTCTATTCCATATCATGTACATCATGTCCAGTATATAGGCAAGGGCCCTCCAGAAGCTTGTCCCTTTTTGTTCCAGACCCCTTCTTGCTCCAGGTCAGCTCTCTCTTCAGGTCGGCTCTCTCAGGGTGGTCCCTCTTGCCGGGTCATCTCCCTCCCTCTGTCGGCTCCCAGTCTGGGATGCTCGGGCTCTTATCTCCATTTCAGGATTGCAGTTTCAGGACTCTCCCTGCTCCGGAATTGTTAGCTGGGAACAGGCTGAGCCTTGGTCATGGGGTGGTGAGCAGTATCAGTGCGTATCATTCATTTGTATATATTATTATTTTTAGTATTAATGTAGTTCAGTTATTAAATTGCTCTTATGTCAACCAATGAGTCTTTTTTCCCTTTACCCCTTTAATTCTCTCCCCCATCCCCAGGAGCAGGGGGGAGCGAGAGAGCAGTTGTGTGGGGTTGGCTCCCAGCCAAGGATAAACTCATCACAAGAAGTCATTCACTTTATCTTCATAAACTTCCCTTGCCCCAAAATGTGGACCAGATCTGACCTGGTACACTGCTAGGAGCATTACAACACACACACACACACACACACACACTCAGCAAACACTGAAAAATCTCTTTAGGAAGTTTGTTGCCAACACCTTTCGCTCATTGAAAACTTCTCAGCACTTACTGAGTAAGTGAGGTCTAAGTTGATATTTTCTGACGTAGCAATTTGTTCACGTTGTCTCACCAATACCCTTTCCTTTCTTCCAGCCTCTTTTGCTTTTTCCAGAGCCTTAAATAAAATAACAGAATTTAGCAATGACTTGAATCTTACTAACACAAGATGGCAAAAATACTTTCAAAACAAGTATGAAAGGAATATACTCATGTCCATTTTCTCTAGATGCACAGACTGTACCCAATGCTGAAAAGTAACCATATAACCCACAGAATTAGTAATAAGCAGACATACAGTTGCCTTAGTCTGCTTAGCTGTATAATGATAAAGAAGTACAGTCACACACATATATACACCGCAATCACTACTCCAGATTATTCAACTCGTATTAATAATAGAAAGTGCACATAACTGTTAAAAAGGAAAAAAGAGGAAGCATTTAGGCTTGGCATGTTTCCTTAGTTGCAGAATTCCATTGCAGGAAGGTGGTGTAAGGAAGAAGAAAGGCAGAAAGTAAACATCCATGTTACACAAATGCATGCTGTACATGCTCTTTTTTATTTAACCACAAGTGGTTATTTCACATGTACGTTCACAATTTGAGGAGCTCCAAAATTACTATTTTATCCAATGATAATCTTCTGCAGATTGGTGTCAAGACCCTTCATGCACGTAATGCTACAGGTCTACAAGTGCCATTAACGCTTGTAGCACGTTAGTCCCATACACCTCTGCAAGGGCACAATGGTTAAAAAAGTAATGGGTAAGCACTCAAGGTAGCTATTTGGCAGCTAGTGGTGAAGGAAGTACTTCTCAAGATATAGCTTGATTCTTAGTCCTTATGATAGAAGGAAGATCCAACTCGGCTGTTTTATAGATAATGAGTTGGCAACTTTGATGACTTCTGCAGGAAAACAGACATTCTGCTGGATTTACCAGAAACTAACACAAACATCCCAGAGGACCCTCAGAATGGTCTGGTATAATCTACATAAGAAACAACCTTTTCACTTGGAGAAACAAAGAACATTCTTAGCCAAACATGCAAGAGGCTCAAGAAAAATTAACAAAACAGGTTGGCTCATCTCCTTGTGAAGGTGAAATTCAGACATCATATCAGAAATAAATTAGGATAGGTCTGTAAGGATACTTATCATAAATGAGCATAATAAATGGACAGATTTCTTTCATACTCTGATCAGAAGCTACCACTGTCAGGAAAAAGAAAAGTTTTATTACAGAAGTGCAACACAAGAGGATCTTTGTCAGCTTGAAGGGTGGACCGATCCAGTCTAAACACCAGACTTAATTCCCGCTTTAGGACTCAGAGTTTCACTGTTAGAAGCCTTCTTGTTAACCCCCTAAGGAAGTAAAGCCCCTACAGTGTGGACTGCTAGGCAAAGATAAGCTAAAAGAAATCTCTCCCTCCAAAGGAGCTATCAGCTATTAGCTGAACAGATAATGCAAAAATCACTGGAAAGGAGTATAACCAAGGCAGATCAACTCCTCAAAATACACTCCTAGACTAAAAAAATTTTTGCAGCTCAGATGACTGAGCAAGAAACATAATCTCTCATAGCTCTAAATACTTTTTCCCCCTTATGGATCAGATGAGAAACTTGAGAGGGCAACGGATGAGCACAAAGAATGTCTACATCTCTAAGAACCCAATGTATCCCATTAATACGAACAGTTGAGCCTGCTCTGCCTCCAGTAGTTTAGGAACGGGAGCTGGCCAGTCGAAAGCATATAGAATAAAACATAAGCCTGGTCCTAAGAAGGAAGAGTTAGAGGCTGCTTCGACACACCGAAACCCAAGAATAATGTGCTTTATTGCCACTGTCCTATGAAGGACACTGGTGTTTGCACCTTAGGGTTTGCTTAGCTTGGAAGGTCCCCTTGCTTGAAGGGCTGAAAGACAATAAAATAGTTCATCTTGATGCTGACCCCTTATGGTGCGATAAAAGCAACATAGTGTCTACCACACGCTGTAGGCACCAAACAGACCCTGACATGGAAGGGTACTGCGGAGGTGGCTTAAGTGAGATTGACCCTGGCACTGAGCACCAGTCCTGGATGAAAATTACACTATCGAAAAAGCCCAAGCAACTTCAAGGGAATGGAATGTCACTTAGACAAGAACCTTGCACATCTGAGGATCAAATGCTGCAAAGATGCCAATTACAAGCCTAGTAGTGAAGAAGGGTCATCCACTCCCAAAGAGCCCATAGGTTAGGCTGCGCAGACCTGTGCCAGTATGACTAGTTGATCAGACCCATTGGAAGAGGCCAATGGAGGTATGGGGAAGGGAGGTTTTGTAATACTGAAATCTTAAAAAATATATACACAAGAAATACAGTTCCTACCTTTTTTTTTTTTTTGGCAATAAAAGGTATCAGATTAGAAAAGCCATAGCAAATTTAGAATTAAGATTATTTTAATAATTTGATATGTTTGAACCCAAGTCAGTTTGAAACATCTATCTATACAAATTATTCTTCACATAATAGCAAAAGTGAAGTGAAATCCAGGAAAAAAAAATACCAATTTCAAGTCTCCACAGCTGTTGGCAATGCAGCTTTCTTCAACCAGTTCATTGACTTTTTTTTCCAACTGCCTGATCTTCTCTTCTGACCTAAAATAAAAATAACAACAAAAGGATAAAACTGTAAACACTAAGCTTTTACACAGGATATTCTCAATAAAACAACACAGTGATGTATCACATGTTACAACTATCTAGTTTTCCCATCAAATAAAATATAATGTGAAACTATGCTCAAAGAAGATCCTCCAAAAATATCACATTCACACTTTTAATTTGAGAACAGAGACCTAAGAAAACATAAATCTTCTTATGAGAAAAAGACAAACATGCACATTTCATGGACCCTATCTGTTCAGAAGTAATGACAGAACAAACAGGTGGGCTGGTAAAACTTTCAAATTGAACAGCTAGTGAAACGGAATATTGTATTAAGAGCAATTAATTGAAGCCTTACTTGCATTGACAACTTGAAAGTATAGCTTGCAAATGCAGATTTTAATAAACAGTCATTATTCATCTAGATTTTTTCCTCAGTTAAATCATCAAATGTTTCAGTAGGATTCCCTAATCCCAAACAGATATATTTGAGGAATATAATTTTGTATTGAAAACCTCAATGACTTGTTCCCAGTGAACTCCCCAACATTCACACCAGCCTGCTAAACTTTCACAACCTCACTTTCATCTCAAGTGCTAAGGTCAGAGCAAACAGGGAAAAACAGCAGGCAAAATTCCCCCAAGTTCCTCCCAGACAGCTCCATGAATCACGGTGTTCCTTGCCTGTCACACACTCTTCTATAATCCTCTACAATTCTATATAAGTATCACAGCATTTGTGCGGCAACAACTATGTGCAGTTTGCATAAGTACAGTCAGAACTAGAGATCACTGAAATCAGACATTCCTGAACGTCAGTGCAATTGCTCTGGTGAGTCAGCTAAACACATGCATAAATGTTTGCGGCATTGTTCCACAAAGTTTAGATTGGCCCCTCAAGGTTTCATAACTGCCTGGATGTTTCTAAACTCTACCCATGGTTGGTTTTTGTTGCTGTTAATGCTTGGAATAATTTAATATAAAACTGAACAAACCTGTCTGAATTTTTCATTTCCAAAGGTGAAGCAGGACCTCTTGCTTGGCCAAGAGGATCAAATGAAGAACCTGCAAAATTAACAGAGTATGTAAAATTGTAAAATAACATCTCCCTCTGGCAGCTGATGATTCCTACAAACCATACCTCTCATAGCTGCCTTAGTGTAACCTGCAGCATGCACCGCTGTCATTGGTCGAGCAATCCCATCCTTAAATAGAAAGGAAGACACATTAAAATAATCTTCCTAAAAATAGACTGTGGACAGTACAGAAATCAGTTACATATTACAAAACCTTTAAATTAAAAAATCAGTTGTTATCAACTCTGTAAACTCAATATTCCAAAAAATGTTTTTATTTCTCAAATGTTATACATCATATAATATGGGTTTGTTCAGCTCATAAGGCGCAGGGGAGACCTTATCATCATGTTCCAGTATTTAAACGGTGGCCACAAAGAAGATGGAGACTTCCTTTTTACAAGGAGTCATGGGGAAAAGATGAGGGGTAATGGGTACAAGTTACTCCTGGGGAGATTCCAGTTGGACAGAGAAAGAAAATTTTTCACAATGGGAAAAATCAGCCATTGGAACAATCTCCCCGGGGAAGTGGTGGATTCCCCAACACTGGACAATTTAAAGATTTGGCTGGAGAAGACGGTGGGCCATCTTGTCTAGACCGTGCTTTTGCCAAGAAAGGTTGGACCAGATGATCCTTGAGGTCCCTTCCAAGCTGGTATTCTATGATTCTATGATAACTGTCTACAAAATAGAGGAGCAAACACCTTCAGGAAACTGTAACTGACACAAAGGAACACATTACTTTTTGTAAATTTTATATGTATTTAAAATACTTAATTTCAAACATATTTTATTTTTAGAAAATTCTTAAAAATTGTTGGTCTTGAGATCTGTAATGTACTCTAGCTTACTGTTACACTGTTTCAGAACTCAGTTGTTTTTTTTATTTTTATTGACAATAAAGAGAATCCTATGACCTTATGGATCAGAATGGTTTCCTGTATATAAACCAAGAGAGGCACAAACAAACTTCAGTCTTTTGTATTTGTAACTTATTACCAGACAATGCCTCCCAACACAAGAATGTCTGACTGCAACCCACACCAGCTTATTAAAACTTCCCTGTCAAGACACTGAGTGCATTAATAAACTTCAACAGCCCTGATCAGACTCATCTGGGGCCTCCAGCCACACACCCTACCCATGGGTCCAGGAGCTTTATTTAAGCTCAGCCCTGGTCCCCCAGCCCCTGCCTGAGCTTTATTGGAGGACTCCTGGCTTCCACATCAGCCACAATTACGCCTGCCCACAGAATCCCTTGATGCAGATTTCAGTCTGTGGACTGACCTCCTGGACTGGTCTTAGCCTTGCCCTGTCACTGTGAACCTGGCTGGTGATCACTGATTCTAACCCTGGCCTGCAGTGGTGGTGAGCTCCTCCCTCATCCCAGCTTAAGCAGTAACCACCGGTGACAGTCATGATGGCAGCACCTGGCTGAAATTGCACTCTGGGTAGACAGATAAGAGCACAACAGACAAGGGCTATCTTGCGCATCTTGTTCAACAGCTGAGGGCTAGCTGAGCGTGTGCCAACCAAAATATGGCCAGTATGCAAATATGACTGTAAGTCAATCATCTTACTCTACAAACAGTGGACAGCCCAAGGCCCATCTGGCTCTCCTGCATGGCAGTGGGCTGCACACCAGGATCTCCCCTTGACCACGAACACCTCTCAAGGTTACTCAATGTTGAGAGAATCCTTATGGCATCAGATACTCGGTAAGGAAATTGGGAATAAGCGCTGAAACCTTGTAATCTTAGCTAAGTGATACAAAGGATTGAGTGTACATATATATAATCCTTTAGATATACACCATTGATCAAGTCTGGAACCAAGACTGGATGCAGCTACACTTAGACTCCTCTCTGAGAAAGAGGTTAAAGAGTAAGGGGGTCCTTTGTGAACCTCATGACTCAATGGGAATGTCTGCCTGACAGTTTTTTCTGACCGTGTCCTCTATGCAGTAAACAATCAAGTGTACCTTGCCATCGAATCTTGTCAAACTGCTGTCGCATTTACCACTGAATTTTGTTAACTCATTGTTTTATATCAATAAAGTATATTGTTGCTTCTCTCTTACAAGTCAAGTGCGTAACTCACTCTCTCTCCATCTGTGACACCTATGCATTGACTTTTTGGCTTGAACTTGGACCTGCCTCATCAGCATGGCCTCCATTTCCGGGTGGATCCTAATTGCCTTGCTCAGGTATTGTGGGACTGAGTCCTGGCTGGTGAGGTCCCTGCACTGCTGGCCATGCAATTTCCCTCTGTGGTCCTGGCTTACCTTCCCTTAGGGAGTAGCCCTACTCTAGATGCTCCCTGATAATTCCCCTTTCCCACCTGGGCTGACACAAAAGAATATAGTGACTAACATTAAGTCAATATACTTAAGGATGGTGATGGGGAGGTAATTGGTAAATTGCAGCAGATTCTTATTAGAGTATAAGTACATAAGAAAATTATGAAAATCAGAATCTAGCTCTCTCCTATTTTCATGAAAAAAAATTCATTGCAGGTCAGTAAGTGTTAAAAAGCACTACACTGGTATAGTTTCCAACCCTGTGCTCAGATAAAACACTCATCATAACCCTCATGCTTTCCGAGAGTAGTGTTTTCAAAAAAAGGACAAAGTAAAATGGAGTAATAATTTGTATTATTTCAATGAACTTTTAAATTCTTGGCTCAAACGCAAACACTTATTAGAAAACTTCATTGTTTCAAATAAGTATAAAATGTGAATACTTAAATTTTTACCTGTATAGTTCCTGTCGTTGGTCTTCCCATAGATGAATTTAAAGTTGCCTTTGACTACAAAAATAAGTAAATTCTTTGAAACTAGTATTCACATAGCATTAGAAGCCAGCAAAGGCTATGCACAGCCTTCTCAACATTGAGTTTTAAGAGTTGATTTAACTCTCACATAAGTTCATAGCAAAATTCTCATTTGTGTTATTCATATGCAATACACTGCCAGTGCCTGGCACACTTAAAGATACTGAACATTTCAGTTAGCAAAAATTCACAATATTGTTTTTCTATGTATCTGAATAATTGTCAAACCTTTTTAAAAAAAATTACATATAAATTTATCTGAGGTAGCAGTACCTTCCATTATTAAACTATTGAAATTACTACCTTTAAATTGAACAAGTAATTTACACAAAATACTTCACTAAGATTCTGAGTGCAGCTGAGAATAGATTAATATAGGGGCAGATTTTAAGTCATCATTTCATGAAGATTTATTTTACAATAAATACAGATATACTTTGAAACTGCCAGTTAATATCTTTTCCATCGTTTGACATGCCACATACCGTCCTTCTGTAGTAGTGTTAAAAATGTAAAGAAATAAATTTGAAATATTTAGTTGAAAGTGCTAAAGGTTGTTACAAATATACAATACAAACAAGATAAAAATAAAGGGTTTCAGGCCATGAAATTCTCCTAATTTCCACTCAGAGGCCTATGTTTTACTATTTCACCCACTATCCATCAGACACTATGACTTTTTTTCCTTTTTTCTGCTAATGCTGAATCTACACGAACAAGGACTGTAGTGTAGAAGAAGCAAATCTGCAGGGTAGTACTGTGGACTGGACAATGCTTTGGAGTTTTCCACCTCTACTAATGGAGATAAACATTTCAATCTTTTTTATCCTTAGCAAGTGCCTTTTTGTGCACTCCTTTAACGAGACAGCTTTTCCTCTCACAGCATGGTACTACACTAAACATCTGCAAATACAACTGCTAAGAAAAAGCAATCTCAAAAGGAACATATCCAGAGCAGGTAACAGAAGGTTCAGAGCAAAGGTTCTATTTCAATGACTTATAATAGAATTTAGGTGTTCTTGAAATTGTTACTCTACTAACTGACACGAGAGACCTAAAGGGAAGTGAGGTCCCTTCTCTATTTGTCATACAACTTACAAGAACTTTATATCCAAGAGCCCTGTCTTTTCAAATTTGACTAAGACAGGTCAACAGGTTGAAAATTTATTGGGATAAGTGGACAGCGGATATATCACTAGTGCTATATAACCTCTGTTTACATGGAAAAACAGGCTGAAGTGTTAGTTATTTAAGTTATAATGGGTTAAGTACACTGAAGAATATAACCAACTTTTTCTGATTAAACTACAGGTGATTTGAAAGCCTGTATATCTTAAGACTTAATTATACCTTAACTTTCAAAAAGCTTTCCCAAGCCCCAATAACAACCCATCCCGTTCCTCCTGCAAGAAAATCAGGTTAATACCTTTGAATCTACTGCCTTATGCAATATGGAAGTTGATGTGCAGTATGGTTTGGGGAGGAAAAAAAAAAAAAAAACCAAAAGAAAAAAAATCAGTAACCATGCCTTGACCAAGTGTGGAGTTGTGAATTCATTAAAAGTAATGAATACATGTAGTTCACTGTAAGAAAGTATTTACATAAAAAGACCTCATTTTGTGCAAGGGGTTAAATGGTAAATTTATTTTTTGGTAAATACCTCATTTTCATTAAAAATACAACAGAATAAAACATACCCCAAATCCAGTAGCTGAAGGTCTTGAAGCTGATGTACCAGGAATTTTGGCTGTTACCTGGGTAGAAAAAAAAACAAACAAACAATCTACCCCCCTGCCAATTAACCACCATATGTGTTAATTAACAGTCTTTCTATATAGTTTCTATAGTGAATTCACAGAAATAATGCTTCAGTTGTTACAGAAAGCATTCTCACTGTAAAACCAGATTATTCCAGAAAAGAAGTAATATTAATCAGACAGTTCCAGCTCTTCTCTAGACACATAGTACGTACACCTAAAATGCAGGTGCTAACTTTATATTTAGTTTCGAAAACTGATATAAGATTAAGTCATAGCTAAATGAAAATAAAGAAAATTAATGT
This sequence comes from Syrrhaptes paradoxus, assembly GCA_013400615.1. Lineage (NCBI taxonomy): Eukaryota > Metazoa > Chordata > Aves > Pterocliformes > Pteroclidae > Syrrhaptes > Syrrhaptes paradoxus. The sequence goes on from VZTO01001420.1 coordinate 96,282, forward strand.
AAATTACATTAATATGGAGAACAAAATGACCAGAACAATAACACACAGTTTTCTAAATCTTACTGTCTAGTACATATCTCAATCTTATAATTAGATGTCCGAGTGAGTAATTCTATGTGTAGAATATTAAACAAAGTCCTTTCAGAATACATAATTTTACTTTTTAACACATTTTTATCTCATTTTATCAAAAACAGAAAACACACTTCCAACTGAAGCTCTTTTTTTGCTCTAGCTTAACTCCAGAACTTAATGGAAACTGCTCTACTAATAGTTTACTTATTTTGCATATAAATAAGTGAAGTCTGTATTTTCATGTTAATAGTAGACAAAAAAAAGATAAGAGATTCCCAAGATAAGTTTGTACCAGTGCCAAAATCAGAGCTAGGGCTCCAGAGAAGGTCTACATTACTGCTATATATCAAAAGGTACTTACCGGGGGTCTTCTGCCATGACTTGTTCTTGCTGCCTGTTGAAAAGCGACATCATTTTCTAAATCCTAGAAAAGATAGAATAAAAAAATCAATCCTTTTAAAACACCCAAAGCTACAGTTCCAGAATCTCATGACTATTGAATGCAGATAGGTAAAAAAGCAATTCTTCTTTCAAAAATACTTTACTTGAATATAACTAAATGACAGGTTTTAGTGACAATAGTTAATTACTATATTATTTGGTCTATCTTTGTGGTATTCTAGATTAGGAAGTGAAAAAATTAAAATTATTCCTCTGCACTGAGGAAGCAGAGCTTTAGTGATAGAATATTACATGAAATTTTATTTCTGTCCAAAAGCTTACTACTAGCACTATTTCCAAATTTTAACATTACTGCCTGTCACACCAATACATTAAGATATCTCATGTTTCTGAGGCCATGCTGCAACTCACATGAATTTGCCATTGGAATTTCACACGAAGCCAAGTCTTGCAACACTGGCCCTGTTTTGAGCAGGGTAGTGGGCCTGGACCAAATGACCCCCCCTGTTGTTCCAACTCCACTACACCAGCAGTCACCAGAAAGCGGTTTGCAGAGTTACCATAAGTCATCCCAGCCACTCCACACTGATTGCACAGAGACCTGCACGATGCCACTCTGCTGCTGTCTCCTTCAGCTGCAGCACAGTCAGAGATCAATGACTACCAGTAAGTACATTCAGAAAACTTGCTGCTACATGCTGTCTGAGCAACACATTGAATGTGACTGAATGTGAATATGGCCTTCAAACAACTAGGATTTTAAACTTCATAAATTCTAAGCAGTAAAGCATATTACATCTGCTATGAGATGCATACAAGTATTTTGTTGGAATAGAAAACTACCAAAAAAATAACTATTCAAAGAGATCTTTGTGGAACTCTTACTAAATAAACAAAATTTCACTTCAAAGCAGTTACTACCCTTGTGCATTACTGTTATCTTGTAACTAGAAGTTAAAATCCTATGTCTGGGAAAGGTGGGAAACAGCAAACATTTTTACCTCTGTGTCAAATGTGGGATTATAATCATTGTAGCCAGAATAAAGATCATCTTCATCAGCTTCAGGAACCAGATGCACATTTTGCATCATTTTTCTGTGAAACATTTAACATGCCAAATATTATCTCGGTGGTTTTATATAAACATATAAAAGTGTAAACTAGAAATAGTAATAAGGTTTACAAGTTCCAAAGAGCTCCAGCTTCATTTTAATTTTTGTCCTTGAAATTAGAAATAAGCTAGGATTAGTCATAAAAACCAGAGCTCACCTATCAACAACATTCAGTGGCACCATTTCACAGCATTATGTTCTGTTAGGTATTTATACCACTGTAATGAAAACTGCTTTAAAGATATCTATCATTAAAACTAAATTACTATAACAATTATCTGCATTACTTTTAGAATGGTATCTTTACATTCTCAGATAATTCAGATAATTCTCTCATATTCTGAAGCTTGACCTTTTTGTATCAGGCCACACCACAGCAGTCAGCCTAACGAAAGACATCTCTTCTAGCTTCTGCCTCCTTCACCCGTGTCCTTACATCAAGACAGCCACAGCTATTCCCTATAGGCAACATTCTTTGTGTATTTTTTTCTATTTCAATTCAAGCGGTTTTTAAAAACTAGCATTAAAGGGTTCCAATGTCTTTCAAGGTCTTCCCCCCCTGAGCACCTGGCCACCTATCATCGTAAAAAGCTTTAGAAGATAACATGCGATTTCAGCTGCAATATCCCCCCGCACGTCCGCCGGTAAGCCGCAGCCAGCGCGCACCCGCCGAGGGCCGGTTCCGCTCCCGCAGGACGGTGTCCCCGCTGCTTCCCCTTCGGCTGAGGCCTCCTCTGAGCCGTACGCGGAGCCGCCGCGGCCCGAAGCCGAATCGCTTCCTTGCTGCGGGTTTTCTCAGGCAGCACCCGACGCGGGAGGAGGCGGCGGCGCACGCCGGGACGGGGAGAAGGGGCCGCGCTCCCGGGCAGAGCACAGCAGGCCTACGAGGGAACCCACCGGACAGTGCCAACACCCCCCACCCGGAAACTGCGCACAGTGCACAACGCTCCCCCGGCCCCGAGCGCGGCTGAGGCCGCCGGGCCCCGCCTGGGCCGCGTTGCTATGGGGAACGCCGGCGGACGCGCTTCCCGAATGCCCCGCGCCTGGGGGATGAGGGGCGGGAGCGGAGTTGACGCATGCGCAGAGCGGCTGCCGGAGGCTTCGCCCCCGTGTGGGCGTCTCCTGCTGTGAGGGGACGGTTTGGCGGGAAATGGCGGCACCAGTGCGCGGCCCGCGGGAGGGTAGGGCAGGGCAGGGCCTGTCCTGTTCGCATCCCCTCGGCTGTCAGAGCTGCCGGCTCGCCCAGCACTCCTCTGCTTCCTGCCGGGATCGGCTTGGATGTGCTTAGGCTTGGGGTTAAAAAAAGAGAGCAGAGCCTCATTTCTGCAAGTTAAGCAGCAAGAACATGGTGTCCTCCAAAATGCATAACGGCAGGGAGGAACCCACACAAATCCCCACGCTTCCATGACCATCTTTTAGATGGGAACCTGCTGCTCTGAACTCTTCCAGACGGATTTTTCAAGTGGATTAGTGTTGATCACTGAGCTAGATGTGAACTAAGTTTGACTTCTTTTTGTTTGTCCTAGGACGTCCTCTGACCTGATCCTGCACACATTTATACATTCGCTTATTTTCGGGAGTGAGGTTACGCATATTTCCAAGATGGGAGCCTGTGTGTTAGGGAATCAAAGGTGTGTCGTATGATAGACGTACAAGCAAATTTTGTTTCCCCCATGTTTTCCTCATCTGTGAGAGGAGCACAGAACTAGTGTAAAGGATGGTGGGCTCTTCAGACTGCCTTTACTCCATGCGATAAGGAAAACACAGAAGCAAGATCTGCTGTCTGCTGGACATGGCTTTGCTGTATCTGCAAATAAAAAATCTGTGAAATGTGGCTAACATTTACTGACTTTAGAGGGAAAATCATTAGGATAAATGAGTTAGTGTTTCTGAAACATTAAATAAATAACAATTAATTAAGTCAGAATGGGGAAAGTATTCTAGACTTCTCCATAATGGGGAATTTAAGATTATGGGATCATAGAATAATTCAGGCTGGAAGGGAACTCAGGACACCTCTCCCATCTTGATACCTAGTTTAAATTTCTTTGTGTCTCTTCCCAAGACTAAAGCCAACCTGCTGTCATTTTGTGGTGAAAATTGGTATTTTATGCTATAGATTTGCATCGTGAAGAGAAAAGCAAATCTGCTATGGTAAAGTGAATGGCTTCTTGCTTTGCTGTCAAACTTTATGCTCGAGCACATGTCCCATGCTTGAGAGCCCCTCACCACAGTGCATGCATTGAGCATATTTCTTGAGCTCCAGACCGTTGCTGGTTATGTGTGCTTTGGAAGACGGTAGGCATAGCTCTCAGGCAGCAGCCAGCACCTCCGGACAGAGACTTCATCAGAGTCACCACTCTCTCGGGGTGCTCAGGCACACCATTTCTTCCAGTGAGCTGAGGAATCTGTTCTCAAAACTAAAAAGCCCAATAAAGAAAGAAAGTAAAGCTTTCCATCTGCCATAGTCTGTGAAACTGCATAAAAAATAAAAGGTCTTAATGTCTTAAAAGAGAAAAAGATTATTCCTACTACCACTTTTCTGCTTTATCTTCGTTGGGTGTTTATCAGTCTTGATGAGTGTCAGTTGATTTGCCCACAGCAAATCATTACATTCTGGGTAAAGTTTCCCATGCCTAAATGGGAAACAGTCTAGAGCAGAGATCTCTGAACATGCCTACAGTATTGCTGAGAAAAAGAGTTCTGTGAGGCCAGCTGTAGCCTGCCCCTACTGCCTTTGCTAATGTCATAAGAAAGCTGCAAAGACGTTGCAGTTAGTGCACAGTCAGTCACAATATCCTTTTTATGTTTGTGAGCATTATGCAATGTCAGGGCTTTCTGCTGCTAACCTTCTTTCAGCTTCAAAGTCCCTTCCGAAAAGATAAGGCAGAGCATATGAGTGAAAGGTCTTTCTACTCTGGCTCCCAACACGAGATACAAAGATAACATAAAGAAGTATTAAGACATTATCACTTCTTGCATTAGCCTGTTCACGTTCCATGCGTGTACCACTTTCACACTGAAAATTTAGACTTGGACATTGACCTTTGGACAGCAGAAGCTTTATGCCTGAAGTTTCCAGAATACTGTGCTATTAAAAACACACCTCTATAGCACTTTTTAACATAAAGATCTTCTAGAATAACAGACTTTTTTTTTTCTGTGTTAACTAACATAGAAAAAATAAGTTAAATAAGCCTTTTGTATCTCGTAGGAGATTTAGAATTGTATTTGTATATTTATTTATTGTATATTTGTATATTTTATTGTATATTTGTATATTTACAATTTTATGTTTGCAATCTCTGAATTGGTGTGCATAAACAGAAATAAATTATGTTAATTCAAGTTAGAAAATAAAGTTTATAGAGCTACTCTTGGTGCAATGGTAAGTAAAAGGATCAGAATGTTTTTTATGGAGGAATTAATGTTCTTAAGTTCTTAATGAGGAATTAATTAGATAAAATATTTCATAGAGTGAAAGTTTTTAAAAGAACTATTTCAGAACAGTTCAAAAGGGGGAAAATACTCAGTATAGTTCTGCTCTAAACATCAGTTTACTATATAGTCTACTTAGTAAAACAAGTAAATAAATCAAGTTACGTACAATTTGAAAAGAAACAAAAAATGTAAGAACCTCACTATGAATAAGACATGTTATGAATAATCTATGTGTTGAGGTTTGGGTTTAAAAGGCATTTGCAACAGGAAAATCATCTTGTTAACAGGTATTTTTACTATTAAATGAAATAATTCCATTTAGTTTTACTGAATCACGTTTTTGCAATACCTATTTTACTATTATTTACTTTCCAATTGCTGCAAATAGCTTATTTAAGAATCAGCATTTTAGCAATATTGGTAGTATTTGCATCAGACCATTTGCACTGTGAAAGACCACCTAAATTAAATGAACAAACTACTACCAATAATTAAAATAATAGTAACATAATTTTAATATAATCACTAGTTATAACTACAGTATGCAAACCATTAGTTAGAACTCTACAGAATGTGAGTTCTAAACATTTTAAAAGCTAACATTTTAATGCCTTATGCTTTCTGAACCATTAGGATCATAGTAGCAATGTACCATAGTCCATTACAAAAGAAATGTACTTTCTGGTTGCTCTAGTGAGCAAGTAATGTATTAAACCAATATAATCCTTAACAAATGTGAACTCTGCCTCTCTCTTCATCCCATGCCAAAAGCTCAGGCTTGGACACTGCATTTTAGAAGCATATAATTCCTTTATTTTCTGCAAGGGGGAGTTCGCATGTCCTTCACATTCCACCTCCCCGTGGCTCACAGTAATGCTAGCTATCTCCCCTTGTTTGTTTCACAACCATTTTATAGTGCTCTGCTCCTCCCCTGCAGCAAACCCACCTCCTCTCCGCAGCCAGTAGCAGTCTCCAGCTCCTCACGTGGGGCAGCAGAGGAGCATGCTCAATGGAAAGAGACTAAAACCATGGAAGGATCAACTTCACAGCTCCCAACACAAGTTCAAGGCTGCTCCTACTGCTGTTGGACTTAGAAGAAAATATATACACTGGTGAGTGCATATTTGCTCCGCTTGGGCGTCTCCTGCCACCAGTACAAGCCGTACTTTTAATTCCCTAGTGGATCTCAGGACCTTTCACCACATTATTGGTTCTTGGTTTTTGATGTTTCTGGGCTTAGGATACCTTCTGTCCTTCTCATGTGAACTGTAGGAGAGGGAGGAGAATCGCTGTCCCTTATTCATGGAGGCTGCAAGTATTGGGCCTAAACATTCTTATGCTATAACACAAAAAATGAGACTTTGCTCTTTTTTTTTAAAAAATAATATTTTCTTCCTTGGAATTACACTTCTGATAATTTCTTTATATTTTCCTTTCTTCTTGCAAATTTTGTCTTTCTCCACTTTTGAGCTGTTCAGTTTAGACTCATCAGTGTGTGTGCTCACTACAAACAATGGAGAAGATGTCTGCTGTCACACCCCAATCAAATAACTAAAGCAGAGCTATCTGGCTTTGGCACTCCTATATGGATGATAAAAATACAGTTCAGACTTCATTGCCACAAACCTCTTGTTTTGTTCGCCAACAGAACTTAAAGGCCCTGTAATTGTTGTTATCACAACTGTGATTCGTCCTCAGACCCCTGTAGTAACACTTCCTGAGCAGTTTAACTGAGGTTTTAATTCTGCCAAATCCTTTTGTCTATCCATAATGGCTTTTATCTACTACTTAAGACAACTTAAGGTATACAATACATATCTCAGGAGGTCAAAGAATATTAATATAACTGATAAGTACATCCAAATGGGAGTGATGGTGAACTTATTCTACAAACCATGTTTCCAAAGCCCAAGAGACCTCAGTTTTATGTTCTAGGAACTTTATTTTTCTTTGAAGTAACAACTTGAGTACACAAAACAAGTATACCTTGATTGCTTCAGTTATGCTTTGGCTAGGCAAAGGTCTTTGTAACACGTGCCAAGTCATGCCATTTTGAATTAGCCTTCAAAGGAGCAAAACTGATACTTGATAAAAATCATAAAATGACGCTTTCTATGCCAGCCTACGCAGGCTGTAAGGAGCAGAACTGGCACAGCCAGGCATCCTCCATGCTGCTGTCCTACTTCCTTAAATCTTCTTGTGGCCCAGTTATGGCCACTTTGCTCCACCCACATTTTTCAGCTGCTGACAGGTCTCAGGCTACATGGGTGGTGTTAAGGTCGGGAAGTCAAGGAGACAGTAGTTTGGTTTTCCATGTGCTGTCTGTTGAGTGGTGTTTGTGAAGCCTTTAGGAATTTATACTTTTTCGATCTGTCTCCTTGTTGAATGTGGTTGGAATTTGCAAAGTGCTAGTAAGGGGGACAGATGGGCAACATGACTATGTAGGTCTTTTATTTGATTTTGTCTTGGAAACTAGAAGAAATTATAGCCAACAAAAGTTCAAGTGTTAGCCAAACAAAAGTTTACAGAACTTCATCAGTAACTATGAAATGTTTATTCTGGGAACAAATATATTAATTTTCAACTTTTTTTTCAGAAGGCCAGAAGCACAAGAAAACTTGCAAGTATTTCTCAGCTGTATTAGGAGTTCAGTAATATAAACTTTGATAACAAGTAAGCATTTAAAATATTAACTTATGTTGCTTTTCAGGAACATACAGTATGATTACACAGTAATATGCACATGAGTAGGAACTACACAGAATTAGAAAAAATGAGTAATGCAGCATGCCAACAGGAACAGTAGATACTGTAGGGCAGCTTAAAGAATTGACATTGTGATGTCCCATTTGTCCACAATTTTTACAAGTTTTTGTATGGAAACCAAGGACAGCAAAAATAGATTTTTAACTCATAATTCAAGAAGAAAATATTTTTAAGAATAGTAAGGCCATGCATAATGTGAAAAAGGTGTGGAATTAATTTCAAAGTTGAGCTTTAGTTTGGAATTCATTTGTGCCCTTGTCAACAAATGGAGAGCAACTGCACTTGATGTATCCTAGTGCTTTCTCTGGCCAAAGCACGATGGGATCTGTGTGTCTTCAAAAGCCCTTGCAGGCGGTTCAGTCCCACTGGGAGCTCACCGGGAACACCGAACACCCTTGCTGACACGGCCATAGGGGTCAGCCCATCTCAATGCCAGGGTAAAACCCTGCCCTCGCCCCAAGCTTTGGCCCTGCCCCACCCCAAAGTGGGTACGAGCAGGCCACCCCCCTGCCCCCTGTCCCGCAGGGGACCACCCTCGCCTGGTGCCTGTTGCTGCAGCCCACGGGCGCCAGCGCAGCGCTGCCAGCACACGGAGGTCCTGGGGAAGACTGTGCTGATCCTCTGAAAGATGTCGCGGCCGCGCCCCCTGCGGCCTGTGGAGAAGGAGAAGGGAACGGGCGAGCTGGGGCTCAGGCCAGGTGAGAGCTGCCGGTAGGTGACGGGGGGACAGGGACACCTCCTCGTCCCGTGCGGCGGTGGGGGAGGGGACCGGCAGCCTGCCGGCACAGCGGCCGCTCCCCGCGCCGCCTCTGGGCGGGCTCTTCCCCCGCCGGGGAAGCGAAGGCCGCGGGGCGGCCCCGGGAGCGGCCGCTGAGGGGCGCGGCGCGGAGCCAATCGGAGCGCTCGTAGCAGGAGCCAATGGGGGCGGCCGTGACATGGCGGGACCGTGGGTGGGGGGCGGGGGCGCTTTAAGGCCGCGGTGGCCCCGGCGGCACGGTGACGGTCGCCAATCGCGCTTCCCCTGGTCACGGCCCCCGCAGGCATGGAGCGCTCTCAGGTTGCGATCATCGGCAGGTAAAGTCTGTCCTCTCCCGCGGGTAGGCGCGGCGTCCCCAGCAGGAGGTGCCAGCGCAGCTTGGTCCCCGGGGGCTCTGGGAGCGGGTGCCCGGGGACGTGCGAAGGGGCTCGGCGCCGTCCCGGCGAGGCCCGGCGGCGGGCGGTGGGTTTGCCGCCTCCGCCTGGCAGGTGGGTTGCTGCCTCCGCCCTCCCTGCCGCTGCCGGCGTCGGATGCGGCAGCGAGGTGCTAACGCGGGGCCGTCGGTGGGGTTCGGCGGCTGCGGCCCGGGCGGGGGAGAGCGGGGCCGGGGAGAGCGGGGCCGGGGCGGGGGAGCGGCCGGGGCGGGTTCGCGCCGGTGCTGGAATTAGGGACGCGGGGGTGAACGCACCTGTTGGCTCATTAGGAAGGGTGTCTTTGCTGAAAACCCTGACAGCTCTGTGTTACTTTAAAAAAACCAACCAACCAAAAACCTGACCCAAAACCAGAACCAAGCATCCCCTGGGTGTCTACCCGAAGTGAGCCATCCTTCGGGCCTGAAAGGCTGCAGGCCGTTGTCGTTGCAGTGCCTTGTGTGCCTGTAAGTGCACGAGGAGCAGAGAACTCTGAGCACAGCTTTGAGATCCTGTTTGTCAGCTATGTCAAGAAACTCAAAAGTTTTTCTCAGGGACTCCTGCAGTAATACTTTCTTGCCCCAAGACACGACAGTATTTCTGACATGTGGGAATGCATTGCTTCATCCTCTTTTTTTCAGCTAAAACTGAAGTTCTTTATTTGAACAACAATCTGGAGGGGAGAGAAAACTCGTGCCGAATGGTCGCAGCCCCTGGGCACCGCTATAACTTGGTGCTGGAAGCGTGGGCTGTGGCAGACTCTCTTAGCGAAGACCACTTGAGGACTTGGGACACGTGTCTGGGGCTGTCATGTGACGGTGACAAAGCTGGCTCTCGCTGGTGGCCTTCCAGGAACTCTTATTCACCGTAGGCGTGCGAAGGGTCGGCAGTGGTGCTCCTGCTGTCTGCGGCCGCTGTGGCGCAATTGCACTGGAGGCAGGAAAGCTGTTCATGGATGGCAGCACCTGCGGAAGTTGTGTGAGCGGATCTGGTCGTTCATACGTAATCGCTGGACCCAAAATGACAGTGCTTAAAGGGTCAAAAAGCGCTGTCCTGAGGTCAAACGTGCTACATCAGGTTGTAATGTTGCTGTCGTGTACAAGGGAGTAACAGTGCAGGTCTGATACGTACCATCAACTAATTCTGTATCCTCTGTAGTTCAGAAGAAAAACACGTTCTTAAAATGTTGTATTAAAAGGTTGTTTTTTTTTATCAAACACTGATTTAAAACACTGATTCAAACACTTAATTTAAAAGTGCAGTTAGAGATGGTGCTAATTTATAAAGATACTGGTAGCTCAGATATGCTGGTTTTAGTCATCCAAATGCTTTTATTTTGGAAATATTTGTTATCCAGGAGGCTACAGTAGCCAACAACCTATACTTTATGTTTTCCGTAAGCTTGTTTGTTCTGTAGTTTGCCTGAGAACTGCTGAGGTGTGGGCTTACTACAGTGAAGTCATGTGTGTTTTTTCTTTTAAATGATAAGTTTTGAGTGAGAACTTACTGTCCACTTAACAACACTAAATGCAAAGTTTCAGGATTTTTTTTTGTCCCAGTTATTTCCACTGATTCCTGCTGTTTCCTGAAACTTCCTGTTTTGTTCCCCCCCCTTTTTTAATATTTAAACCAAAGGCTGAACATGTTCCTGTTTTCTCTTCCTTCTTTTCCCATCCGCCCTGTTGCTTTATTGCTGACTTTTATTCCATTTTTAATCCTTTATTGATACCCTAGTGGCCTTGCATTTTCCGGTTGCCAGAGGTTGCTTAAGTTTAGTGCTGCAAACACAGGGATGTTGGCAAGGACAGGAAAAGCATGTAATTATCAAACCCCTCACTGTACCGGTCCTGGATATGGAGTTTTGATCTTGTCTCTGTTATGGAAATTTTTTATTTATGATCTTGGGTTATTTAAGCTGATGACCCTGTGCTTCAGTGCTTCCATTTGAAGAGACTGATGCCTGCTATAAATTTGAGTTAAAACCTGCGTTGCTTTGACAGATGTGATAAAATTCAGTCACTACGAGTTTTCTCTGTACTTCTCAGTAGTGTGATTTCACCACAAGATGTAGGTGGACTATTTCTGTGTGCTTCCAGCATGGTAGAGTGCTTAATCTAAAAATAAAGGTAGTGTTAGAGGTGGGTAGGTGGAAGAGTGGTATCAAACCCATGTTAGGTTGTTTGGTTTTTTTCCTTTTCACGTGCTTATGGTACTTCCTGAATTGCAGAGGACCCATGACTTTGGTAGCTGGGCCTTGGGTTTTCTGATGATCTCTGAAGCAGGATCCTGCACTCTTGGACCAGTGGGCTGCTGTCTGTCTTTAGGTTATGAAGTGAACAAATGAGGGTTTGTTTGTTTAAAACCTCACGTTAACGTAATTCCGTGCAGCAACTCCAGGTTAAGATTGTGGCTGACCAAACTTTTGATACTTGAGTCCAGTGTCCCAAAGCAGTGGTTCGTACTGTTTGAATTCTGCTGCCCTTTTTCTGTTTCTTTCTCATTACCTTTCTCCCAGCTCTCAGAGAAACTGCTGAACAGCTAGCAAAGGAGATTTCTCTGTTACAGAGAGATTTTTCTTATCAGTATGTAACTGATCTTTTAATCAAATAGTGAAGAATCCAAGCTCTGTCTTCCTTCTTGTGATGCTTCTAAGACCTCCTTCCCCAAAATAAATGCTGCTTTATTAATTAGCTGATTTTTTTATTTTTTTTTAACAGCGGACTCATTGGTCGCAGCTGGGCCATGGTGTTTGCTGCTGGAGGCTTCAAAGTGAAACTTTATGATATTGAACAACAGCAGCTAACAAATGCACTGGAAAATATTCGGTAGGTCACCTGACTTGAAATGACTGTGCCTGTAATGAAACTGTGGGATTTCTGTCATTATGAATGAACAGCCATATCTTATTATTTAAGGAAGCACAGATTTTAAGCTTTAAAGAAGGCTTTAACTTAGAAGTACAGGTCCTCTTAAGGTCAGAACTGTGCTCCCAAATCTCTCAATGACACTTCTGAAGAACACTTTAATTCTTAAGTAATGATTTAAGAGCTTAAGTTTAAATCCAAATTCTTGAAATTATATTTACTATGATTAGGTTATCTGTAAGCTAAGCTTAAAATACCTCGACATAAGAGTTTTTGCATAGAAAGACAACAAAGACTTTCACAATGGAATTGCTGAGGAGTTCTGCTACAATTATTATTTTGTAACTAGAATTCTTAAAATTCTTAAACAAGTATTTTTGGGTCCTAGAGGAACAGACTGATAGTTCTGCTAAAGATGAAACTACTAATCAGTTATAATAGAGGCTGGGAAGCATCTTTAGAAGGAGCAAATTTGAGGGTGTGAACATGAGAACAGTCACACAGGTTCAGACCAGCAATCCTGCAGCACTTTTCTCTGTTGCCTTGTGGCGCTATGGCTAAAGCCACATGCTTTTGGTGTGTGACAGAGCCACAAGTTCAAGTGCTGCCTGTCTGCTCTCCTCCCCCAATCTTCAGTGACTAGAAGTTGCTTATGTATTCAGTAACTCTGACTAGATTTCTTCCAAGTATTTCTCTAACCTTCCCTTGAACCTGTGTAAATCCTTTTGTGGCCTGCTTGCCAGAGGACTTTGTGTTCTGCAGGTTTACTGCTCTCTGCATGAAGAGCTGTTCCCTTTTGTTTGTTTTGAACCTGGCTTCTCAGTTGCTTTGTTTGGCCCCTGGTTCTTCTGTTAGAAGGGACAGTGTCTGGTTGGTCCTATTCACCCTCTTCATGCTGGTCCTGGAAATAGGGCTTTTGTATGCCTGTGAGAGAGAGTGCATTTATAGAGTGGTTCTGTGCATGACCTTATGTTGCTGTATCAGTATTTAATGCTAAAGTTCAGGTTGCTTCGTGATCAGCATCAACCTAAATACAACAGCTCTCCTTTCATGATGCCTTGGAGTGAAACGTGTCAGCTGGCACGGGGAGTATGCTGCACCTAAAAAAGGGTTGTGGTGTGTTGCATCCTAGTTACTTCCCCTAATAAGGTGTACAGTAGGTTGCGAGTTGCTAGAGTTTAGAAGTATGTGGTATCGAGTGAGATTTGTTAAAAAAGGCTTGGTAATGAAAGAGGGGGAAAAGCCATCTACTTTTTTTTCGTCTGCAAACCTCTTTTCCAGGTAGGTGTTGAACCAAGCATCTCTGCTACACCTATAGATAGACACTTTTGTTTTTGCAGAATTGCTGTCATGGGGTAGCCGTGATGAGATTCTGGATTATTGTGGAGGGGGCAGTTTTGCAATCTAGGTTACTAACGACAGCACTTGGCCATGATTTTTTCTAATAACAAAATGAGGAGTTTAGCCTTCCAGAGTTTTTGGTGTGGTGGTATAGAATGTCCTGTGTAATAGAGCAGAGTGCTGTTTGGGTGTGTCTGTACTGTCCTGTGCCTGCATGTACTTGTCCCATAGGAGTTCAAGGCAGGTTTTGCCTTTTACATAAGGTGTTCTTAACTTATAATTAACTTGTGTATCTTGGCTGTTGTAACATCCTAGTTAAAAAGCCTAGTTTCAGGACAACATAGCTTTTGTGACTAGTATACCATCTACACAGTTTCTTCAACCAGTATTTTAATGATTGTATCTATCAAAATATGGTCAAACTTGAACTTCTTGAACAAAACAAAATAGTAAGAACCATAGAAACTGCTTCCTAGCAGGAAGGTTTCCCAGCATAAACTTGTCAGTTCTGATGCAAAGATGCAAAAAGAATCTTGGAAAACCTAACAAGTGAGCTTATTTAGCTCACTAGATCTGGAGACAGCACAAATTGATCTGCTAAGTGTAAGAAGTGACGTGTAAAGAGTTGCAGACCCTGCTCAAACTTGGCAAGATTGGCAACTCTGCATTTACCATGGAAAAACATAATGACTGTAACTGTATTTTCTTGTTATGAAGTCTTTGCTCTTGTTGCAGCATCCAGTCTGTGTAGTGCCAGTATAGACATCCTGAGAGTGCCATGGCTGGAAAACAGTTTGTATGTCGTAACTACAGGAAATACAAGACTGTGATTGGCTTTTGTGCATCACCACTCTCTTATGCTATGTCCCAGCTCTTCTGTGGTTCTCTGCTTTTTGCCTCTTCAAAACTGTGTCGAAGGTAGATGTGTAACTGGCCCCCTTTGATATATTGCCATCGCTATGGATGAAGTGCATTTGACAGTGCTGGATCTCGTCTGGACAAAACCACGTACGCTTTTGTGGTCCTGCTGTTTCAGGAAGATGTAATGTGTAATAACTCTTCCAGGGTGGTATGTTGCATGCTTAGCTTTAGTCTCGGGAAAGCAGGAAGAGGGAAGGTGATTCCTAATGCATTCAAATGGCCGATTGCAGCTCAATATTAGCCACTTACTGTGGCTTACACAGGCTGTTGCACCTGTATACAGTGGGCTGGTCCCAGTGTCAGGGGGTTTCAGTTGCCTGCTTGGTCTGTTCTGTCCCATAGTAGGTATACAGGGCTGCTGATGGTTTGTTGGGTTTGGGGTTTTTTGGCGTGACAGCCACCTTCTCAGTTATCAGGCAGCACTAGGGAGTGTTCTGGTGCCATGACTTGTTACTGGCCCTAGTCTTTGGGAAATGGGGGTTGGCTGAACTTGTGAAGAGTAACATTGGAGTTGTCTTTCCTTCCTGTCTCCCTTCTCCTTGCTGGTTTGGGCAGTAAGTTTGTGATTAAGTGGTCTTTAGTCTTGCAAATATTCACTTGTTGCAACAGTGTGTGCTGAATAGTATGACTGCCCGATAGTACCTCTGGATAAAGGTGAGGCAATGGGGTGTGAACAAGATGGGTTATGTATTAGCATCGTTTGCAAGGTCCTTCTGTAAAAACTTCTACAATAGGATTTATAACCGTGAGCATCCCAGGCAGTTCATGTGATCAGGAGTGTTATTTTGGATTGGGTGCCTGTGGTGACTTAATTAACCTTGGCTGGATGCCAGGTGCCCACCAGGCCCCTCTGTCACTCCCCCCTTCATCAAAATAAAGGGGGAGAATCAGATTAAAAACTCTTGGGTCAAGATAAAAGCAGTTTAGTTAAAACAAAGGCCAAGGCCACGCACAGAAACAAAAGGTAAACACAGATGTTAGTCTCTGCTTCCCCTCAGTAAGCGAGGTCCGTCCACTTCCCAGGAAAGCAGAGCTTCAGTGTGTGCAGCAGCTGCTCCTGGAGACAAACACAGCAACAAATGTCCCCCTCCTCCTCCCTGTCCTTGGCTTTATGGCTGAGCTGAGGTCACATGGTATGGAACAGCCAATCCGGGTCAGCTGTCCTGGCTCCACCCCTCCCAAGCTGTGTTACAAACCCCCTGCTGGCTGCCAGGGTGACACTCAGCACTGGGAGGGCTGCTGGGGGGATGCTGACTCCAGCTCAGCCAGACCAGACCCAGTACAGTGCCTTACCCTGCAGCAGATAGCGGTTCAGTTACCGGAGTAGTGCGGACACGGGCAGTCAGGTACAACACTAAAACTCTGGAGGCGGGCGGGGTGTGGGCTCTAAAAGGAAGCATTTTCTTATGGGTGTGAATTATTCGTTCTTCAAAGATCTTACAGATATTAGTCAAACTCTTCAAACTGTACACACAATAAAATTGCAAAGAAGTCGTGTGGTGTGTTCTGTGGCCATGGCTGCAATGACCTCAGCCTGTGGTCATCCTCAGGGATGATCGTCCTGAAGTCTAGACTGCTTTGAATAAACAGTCATCCAGCAGAGGTCAGTGGTGCACTGCTGCACGCACAAACCAGCCAGGTTTCTGCCTGCGTGTGTGATAAATACCAGGGGAAGCTCCCTTCCTTTGCCACAAGCGTGTGCAATCTAATACCCCAAGGGAATACGAAGAGGGTTTAGTGCTTGGGAACAAAACAGCCAGAATGGCAATAAATATATTGGTGAAGGAGGGGCAAAAAAAATTTCTGCAAGGGAAGGCCAAAATTCAAGTAGTGAGCAAATATATTTCTTATTTCATGCTTTAAATAACTATACTAATTTAAATAAACGGCTGTCATAAAGATTGGTGATGCTAACAGGGAGACTTTTGTTCAGGAGTAAAAATCAGTCCAACCTTCAGTTGCAAAGTATGAAGATGGTGGTTTTGCGGGTTGGTTAAGAAATGGTGTTCTTGGTGCACAGTGTCATGTGTAATGGCTCATGACAGAGAAACAGAAATGACAGGATGGTCATCACTGGCAGAGGAGGAAAGGTATGGAACAGGAGGCAGGTGCTGCAAACTTTTGTAAAAACTTGTGGAAGATAAAAGAGAAGCCACTCTGCCCTTTGTGAAACCCTCAGTTGCCAGTTATGGAGTGGAGTTTCAGACAGCCAGGGAGGAGGAGGCCAGCTGGTGTTCTTGTTCACTTTCTGTGCAATTTAACTTCACCCTCTTCTTCAAAGAAACAAATAATCCTGTTGTGGTATCTTCAAACTTAAATATACAGCCTATGAGCAAGAGGAGGATGCTGGATTTAGGCGAGTGCTCCTGGGAAATGAGCTTCTGATGAATGGACAGCTAAGACCTTTTGAATTAGAGGGAATGGCTTCGAGTTGTGCTGAGGGAGGACTTACATTGGATATTAGGAAAAAATTCTTCACGAAAAGGCTTATCAAGCACTATAACAGGCTGCCCAGGGAAGCAGTTGAGTCACCATCCCTGGAGACTTTTAAAAGATGTGTAGATGTGGCCTAGGGACATGGTTTAGTGGTGGACTTGGCAGTGTTAGGTTATGGTTGGACTCGATCTTAATGGTCTTTTCCAACCTAAATGATTCAATGATTGGTTCCTAACCATCTTGCCTCACAAGTTACGAAGGAGTCAGAAGTTTGGATACTGTACGTGCACCTGTTTCTTTACAGATGAAGCACTGGCACTGTTTGTGCTGGAAGCCTTAAGTTCTGGATGGAACTCCTGCCTAGCAAGCTGTGGTGCAGCCTGGTGGCTTGGAAAATGAGCTGAAGCTTCCTGTTTCCTATTCCTTACTACACAGATTGCTCAAAGGCAGAAGTCTGTGCTTTCCAGACATCCATTTACTGTGTTAAGAAACCAAATGGGGAACTCATCCAGAAACTTGATGGATTTCCTGCTTATTTCTGTGATGCTCCCTGAAGCGGTGTCTGAGTACTTTGTTTTTCTCTCTCTTTTTTCCTTTTATTTTATTCTTTCTTTTTTTTTTGAAGTGCTTTTAAACAAAACCTAAAGAATTTCTAAGTAGTTTCTGCTTTGGTTAGGAAAGGTCTGGGTTTTTGAGCCTAATTCCATATTTGAGAAAAGAGGCAGAAACCTATTAATGGAACTCTTGTAATCCGCTCTGGACAGCGTGAACTGGTAGAATACTAATTTTGGCACCAAGTCTAAGGGACTGCAGGGAAGCAAACAGGACAGACCTGAGTAGCGTCTAAAAAGCATATGACTCTTGACTTGTTTTCCAACTAAGAATGAATTGAACCTTTTCAAAGTTCTTGTCCAGCATAAACAGAATGCAGTGCCTAGCTGTCTGCCCAAGCGTGCTCTGCCCAAGAGTCAAAAAATCATTGCCCGTAATCAGCTCTGACAAAAATAAAGAGGAAGTGTTAGAACTTGCAGTATAGAAATGATTATATGGAGTTAATTGCTGAAAAGCTCATTGAAAAGGAGAAAGTTATTGCTTGTAGGAGTTAGTGCTGTGTGTGCACATTCATGTGGATTTTTGTTGTTATTGTTTGTTTTTTCTTCCTAATTCAGAAGATGAGTGTATATGCTGATTTAGAAAGTGCACTGTCACCTTCACCTGCTTCAAACAGAGCCTCTGAGATTTTACCTGCTCCTGAGTTATTGGAAATCCTTTAATTTAATGTACAAAGTCCATGGTTATCTGAAGGTATTTGTTTCTTCTGACTGTTATGCTAAACCAGGAGCAGAATGGCTCTATGCATTTTTGGCTACTGCTGAGTGTCTCCTGAGTGCTCTGTACCTTGATTTTTCAGTGGGGTTGCTCCCAGGATAAGGAATTGCTGCTCTGGATTGGTGTCAGAAGGATCAGGAAGCTGTTTTCTGATAAGCAAATGTTCTCTTTCACACTATTTTGAGTGGAAAAGGACATAAAAATAACTTGCAGAGCAGCAGGTGTTTGTGACTTCCTAACAAAGCCACGATAAATGTGGTAGAGCCTATATTTGCTGTATTTGCCTGGACACGACACAACCATGTGGATGCTGAAGTAAAATCCTGATTCTTTGGAAGTTAATGGCAGATTTAGTGAGCCAGTTGAAGTTAAAGATCCGAGGGCCCAGTGAACCCAGCAAGCAGCTTCTCTGTTTGCTACAGCTCCACCTGGGCTACTCTCCAACTGGGTGGCAAGTGCAATTTATTTATCATTTGAAAAGGCATCCATAAAGAAGCCAGAGTTTTAGAACTAGACTGGTAGAGATAAGAAGGGATTTTTTTTTTTCTGCTTCTAATCATTAGCTCAATTTCTTCCTTTCTTCAGGATGAGCAATTTTTGTGGAATAATAACCAAATGCTCAGAGGAGTTCTGGCTTGAGGTAACCAGCAGATTTAACCGTGATAATGGCTACATCAAATAGCTTTAGGTTGTTTGTGATCCCATAGTTTAATGCCACTTAATTTCTGTGGAACTTGCTTCTCTAAGTGACTTTTAACAGTTTTGAAAATGGCTTGCTTCCTCTGGACTTTGAAGGGGTTCAGACTGTAGAGACTTTGTGAAGCTGGTGTGTTCAGCCCCAGCAGTGGTGTGTACTTGAACATTCATTTCAAGCTCTGGCCACTCAATTTAGTAACCAGCTGAATTTTCTGACCCTTGCTCAGTAGTCATTGCCTATGTAGAGATACAGGTTTTTTAGGAAGGACTCTTGGCTGCATGGGATGTATTTATTTCAGTGCAGTTAAACAGTGTTCCTGCAGGGAGACCTCATAACAAAAGAGTTGTTTGTAAAACTAGATGGAGTATATTGGAGAGAGCTATTTTCCCATTAAATACGAGTATAAAAGCTCTTGCTGATCCTACATCAGTGAAAACAGGTTTGAGGTGGTGACAAGCTTGTGTCTAGGAGTAGATCCTAGAGCTGTCTGTGCTTGAAGAGAAAAAAATATTGTAAGATGAAGAGTAAAGAGGCGACTGAAACTAACCTTTATATTTTTTTAGTATAAATACATGCAGCGGTGTGGCAAGTAGCATGGGTTGTTAAGAAGCTTTCTAAAAAATTAATGGTGGCTTAACATTGATAAAGTACTTAATATGTATGTTGTTTCTGTCAGCAAACAAATGAAAGAGCTGGAGGAGTCGGGATTCCTGAAAGGGGCTTTGAGTGTGGAGCAGCAGTTGGCTCTCATTAGCATCTGTACAGACCTGAAGGCAGCAGTAGAGGGTGCTACTTTCATTCAGGTAAGCAAAGATTTGACAATTCTTAGCAAACAGTTTAGAAAGATGATGTGCTGTGCTGTGCAGTCAATTGGGCAATGGAGAGGTCAACATCCTGACCACATAAGAATGGTTGTGCTGGTTAAAATTCTTTCCAGCCTAGTATCTTTATGGGTGATGATGCTTCATTGCAGGATTTCCCTGCTCGAGAGTCCTTGCAAGTTTCTTTTGGGTTATGTTGAAAGAGGTTAGTGGCTGGCTAAGCCAAGAGAGAATAGCTGACCTCCATGTGTAACAAAGACTGTACATTCTAGATAAATGTGGGGGGATGAGGGGCCGGAGATTCTTGGGGGAGAGATTATCTCTTTGGGAACACCACGTGTTCTAGTGCTAGGACTAAAACATGTTTCTTCCTCTCCAGGTGCCTTGGGAAGGCAGGGAGTATGGCTGTGCCGCAGGTGGCTTCTAGCCTGACTGTAGGGGAGCAGTGTAGCCAAAAGCAGCTATCCAACAGAGTGCTACAGTATGAAAAACAGGGCTGGTACACAGGGCTGGAATCTGTGCTGCTAAGCAAAACTGGGGTGGGGAACAAGCTGTATTACTGAACCTGATAGTCTGTGGCCGCTGAAGTATTAGTACGATTGCTTGCATGGGCATAGTTCAGGGAGTAAGTGAATCGGAGACCATTTCTGGGATAAAGTATAAATGAGTTTGTGGTGGACTTGGCATCTTCATTAGAATCATAGAATGGCTAGGGTTGGAAAAGACCTTCAAGATCATGGAGTTCCAACCCCCCTGCTGCATGCAGGGACACCTCCCACTAGACCAGGTTGGTCAAAGCCTCATCCAGCCTGGCCTTGAACACCTCTGGGGCTGGGGCATCTTCTACCCTTTATGGTCCCACAGTGTTATTCCAGGGTTGTACCATTAACTGTCCCTACATGTATGTGTGCTGTACCCTAGAGTTCACAATTTATACTGTTTCAGTCTCTTTAGCTGCAACACGTGCCAAATAATAAATTGAATTAAAAGGGGACAGATTTTCAGTCCTTTTCCTCCCAAGTTGGTGAGGTAGAGGGGGAACAAACAGGAGGCAGAACAAAGCCTCACCCAGGAGTCAAGGTGTGAATGCACTGTAGATTTTTACAGTGATGTACTATTTGTGTTCACTTCCTTTTCTCCAGATTGTGAAACTATATACTGTTACCCTGATACCTTACTCCTTTATCAGTAGCGAGCTCAGAGCTTGTCAGTTCATATTATTGTTTTCGTGTGTTACCTACCTCTGTTGAGTTTAATCTGCAAATTTATTGTCTAGTCACTCAATCCTGTAAAGTCCTTCCACAAATGTTTGCACTTGTAATGATGACGACTGACTTAATTTTATGAGCTGACTTTCAGGTCATTTATGAGTGGATATAACAAAGTGCACAGATACTGTGAAAGAGCCCTGGTCAGCATCTTCTGCTGAGTAAGGACTGACTGCTCTTCCTACCATCTGCTTACTACCTCTGTACCAGTTACTGTCCATAAAGGACATTGTATCTCACATGTGAACAGTTCCTTGAAAGCTTTTATTTTATTTTAATTACAAGACTTCTGGGCGTTACATTGACTGCATCAGCTACATGACTTCTTTGCCTGCACTTCTTGCTTCCTTTAGAGAATTCAACTAGGTTTATGCATCAGGACTTCCCTCTGGAAAAGTTGTTTTGATTCTTCCCCATTTACGTAATACTGGTTTGGTGCTGAACTTTTCTCTTAACTTGCTTGATAGAGACGTAAGGCTTACAGGCTCATTGTTGATCTTTCCTGAAGTTCCCTTAAAAGTTGCATCATGCTTGCCATTCTTCTACTCTTTGGTACCAAAACAGCATACATTCAGTTTTGTGTCAAGTGAGCAGCTGTATATCACTGGTACTGTGTTGGGTTTTCAAAACATGTTCCTAGTGCCTTGGTTCTGGTTCCCTTCTCCTCTGTTTTCTGACTTGAGAGAGACCTTGTTAGTACCCAAGACTAAGGCTTAAGTTTTCTGGAAGGATTAGAAGGTGAAACAGAATAGTTGCAAATAAATCACTGTTCTGTGTTTTTGTTTTCCAGATGATCATCCTTATATACTCTAATCACTTCTTCTCCATGCATTTTGAAGAAAGAAGGGAAAATTTTAAAAAAAAATTATTCTTGTAAATCCTGAGGAGGCGGGGCTGCTTTGTTTTGTCTAATTTTGACAAATTAACAGTGTTATGTGGCTATTTTCATTTGGGTGCTGCCTCAACTTTGTGAAGGCTGCCTTCTTGTTTCTAGTAGACTCTCCTAGTCCCACCTGTTTTATTTTGCTCTTTCAAGTGTTCTTGCTTCCTGATATGTCCATATGGTATCTTTACTTTCTCTGTATGCTACCTGTAAGCATCTGATCCTTCTTACTGCCAACTTTGCATCTCCTTAGTATCCTCACTTTTATTTTAGAATCTTCTTTTGAAGCTAAGCACAGCTGTGATGGAGTTCTTGGCTCTTGCTGCTTGTACATAGATGTTGAATCTTAGTGTACTATTGTTCGTCTTCAGTGAGGCTCTTCAGCGGTAAGGTTTTTGAACAAGGTCCTACATATTACTTCAGATTAAATCAGGAGCTGCATCATCCATCCCTCCCACCATCAGCTGATCTATGAGATGGACATCAGGCAAATTTTACAGAATCAAGGTTCTCGTGAGTTGGTAGGGAGCCGTGGAAGTGGCCCAACCTGCTGTGGGACCAGTTTGCATCAGCTTGCTCAGGATTTGTGCAGTTGAGTTTTGAATAAGAGTAGACACTTATGGTCTCTTTGGGTAACTTGTTACAACTTTTGATTACCTCATTGTTAAACTTATTTTCTAACGGGAATTTCCCATCTTGCAGCTGTTGTGTCTTGCCCCTCATCCTACCACCATGGACCTCTGAGAAGAGTCTGGCTTCTCTGTGGTCCCTTCAGGTAGTTGAAGACAGCAGTGTTGTGTTGATAGTCTCTGAATAGAAACGATGTTACCTGGGTAACTCAAGCTTTCTCCTACTATCTTATGTTCCCTTAAGCCTTTTGATGTCTCTAAACATGTAGTAATTAAGCATATATTTAAAAAAAGGTACCTGCAGTACATTTGTGGGTAACAAATGCTATGTGTGAAACACTGCTGGAGGTATTCATACAGCTCATTGGTTTCAAACCGTGGCGTCAAATTTTGGTTTGATACCAATTGACAAGTACACAATGTAAGTGGGCAAATAATTTGAACTAGTCTTTAATTTGCTCATGGAAGGAGGGGTGGAATGGATATAAAAGAATCTTAATTCTAGGCTCACAGCCTGATTTCAGCAATGAACAGGCTACTTTCTGGCTGAACCATATTAAACTTCAGAACCATTGCCTAGTGCAGCTCTGAACCTGAAAGGACAAAATGGCTTAATTGTAACTTAGTGCAAGTGTTCTGACTTCGAGTTACTTAATGCAACTGATGTTTTATTTTTTAATGTTAGCTGAATATAGAGGACTCTTGTTTTCCTGCTTAATGATATAACCTACTGATTAACTTGTTAGAAGACTCACATGAGAACTGCATTTCTTTGCCCTAGATTTCAGTTGGTTAAATCTTAACCTCTTTTCGAATTTGGCCTTTGTAGAGTAAAACCACCTCAGGCTTTAAAAAAAATCCTTGAAGTTTACACTCCTTGAATTAATTCTGCAAACAGTTTCCTTCTATGTTGTTTTCATGGGACATAACTTCAAATAAATGGCATGAAGTAGTAAAACGTGTAACTTCTGAAGTGACATTAGTGAAGATAGATACAAAAGTGAGAAAGATGCAAGAAATAATTAGGACCCAGTAAGAAGAAAGTTCATTAAGAGAAATGTAATGAACTGTTAAAAACAAGGTATGCCTTGATGCGTATTTTATATATTCTCTCTCCTGAGCATTTTTATGAACTAACTTGTCTTGATTGGTGTGCTTTGCATCAGCTTCAGAAGGAAATGGGTCTGGTTTTCCCTCTAAAACTGAGTATTCACCCAGTTTCACTTTTCAGAGCTTTTCTATGCTACTCTGTAGCATTTAGGTGAATGTGCATTGAAAGCTTCTTGCATTACTAAAAGCTTTAATTCTGAAAACTTTTCCATTAGATGAAAAACTCTTATGGAGACAAACTGATGGATACGTTTTTACTATGATGTCCCTGGCATGGGACTGTCATGGGTGAGGTAAATGTTTCATAATATTGTGCTCTTAACTTTCCTGAATAAGTACATGATGACTTTTTTGGTTTTTGTCCTTATGTCACTATTCAATATTGAACTTAAGTACTGCTTTCACTATTAAGACCATATTTGAGTGGATGTGTGTCTAGTTCCTAAATAAGATAAGCTGAATATAAATGAGAGAAGCACTTGTATGATATCCTTTTAAATGCTTTGCTTTGGAACAATTTAATAACAGAATAATAAAGTTTACTGGCTCTCAGGAGGATATGTTTAACTATTGGTAAAATCTTGCTCTTGACACGTGAGGGGCTGCGTGCACTGGTGAGTGCGAGGTGATGGAGGGTGGCTGAGAGGTGATCTCAGAACCCATCAGTCGTGCTGGGGCATGGGACAAAGCAGACTAGCAAGTGGATGAAATTTGGAACTTACTGAGGTATTTATCCTTCCTTTTAGAGGAGCTCTGCCTAAAAGCTTTAGAACAGTATGTTTATTTTTTTTCCCCTCTTTAAAAAGACAGGGTGTGCCCCCACTCCTCTTAACCCCTGTTACACCTGCCAGCTGTTTGGAGCTGGTGATAACAGCACTAATGGGTCTTAAGCCTGGTCTCGTTTCCGATCTTGCTAGGTCTTTTATCTCTCCCACTTAAACATTTGTAGGAAAAAAGTGTTGCCAGCTTAAAAACAGCTTCCAAAAAGCCCGATGGTGCCTCAGAATGGGAAACCAGCATTGATTTGGGAGCCCTGATAGCAGGTGTCTCATGTCTCCTGTCATAAAAATTTGTCTCTGATGGTCTGGTGCCAGTTTCTGCCACTAGCTTTTGGTTTACTTTCCTGATGGCTTTCAAGAACCCATTTACTTCGGGGCATGAGGGAATATCTGCAGACAGCAATGGCTGAAAATGCCTTCAGCTGCGCTGAGCTCAGGGGATGGAGGGCTGTCCTGGTTTGGAAGCCCTGTTAATGCCGGACCTCTGTTAATGCCGGACCTCTGTTAATGCCGGACCTCTGTTAATGCCGGACCTCTGTTAATGCCGGACCTCTGTTAATGCCGGACCTCTGTAAACACAAAGCTGCTGGGAGGCAGCCGGGGCAAGCATTGCAGTGACACGGCTTCGTCCAGACTGGTCACTGGTCAGCTCTGAGTGCTGGACAGACAAACAGGGGTCTGCTTGCTCTCAGCTGGGTACATATAACCTTAGGCCTGGTGGTTTTACACCGCTTATCTGAAACGCTGACCTGAGGCACCAGAAGTTATGTTTTGGCTTCCGAGGGAGCTGGTTTTAAGCATGTGACCTGACCTGCTGTCTTTGTAGAGGTCTTGAGAAAACTCTTTTCCTGATTTTTAGGGTTTGAAACAGTCTGATCTGAAAGACTTGCTGTAAAATACTTTATCAGGTCAGTGTTTGAGTTGAACTGAAAGGCAGTGTTTGGGTAAGCAGCTTGCTGGTGTCACTACTGTGGTGTGGCTGCTGAATGGACTTTTGTTCTTCCAGACTTTGTGACATTTGCTCCCCTTCTATCCTGTGCATATAACAACTGGTGTTGTCTACCACTACGGACTTGAATATGGTTTTGGTCTCCATCACAGGAGGTTGTCATTGCCGTAACTGTCATCCTGCCTTGGGGCTGATCTTGTTCTTCAGGTTCTCTTTCAGTGCACCCTGGTCTCCTTTTTAGGGCTGTATTGTGTCTCTGTTGCCTTTCTTAGATCACTTCCACTATTTTCCAGGGTAGTGGGATCATAGTAGAAGAAAACAGAAAATCTGATCCTTTGAGAAGGGATATGAGGAGGAGGATGTCAGTCAACCTATCCTGAGATATTATTGCCCTTTCCTTAGGGAACAGAAAAGATCTTTATCTCTTCTGTAGCAGCCTGGTCAGCTAGTCTGTCTGTCTTTTGAAAGTTTTGTAGTGCACATAAACATCATGGAAAAAGATTAATCTCTTCATGGCATGATACTGATGCTTAGATGAAGCAAAACTTGCCTTCATTTGTTTTATGTGTTTTAAGCAAAAACCAAACAAAAACAAAAACCTACACAGTCTCCTCAAACCCTCCCAAATCTGCAAATTTGACTTCAGAAAATGTAGTTTTGAATACTAGTACTTCCTCCCTGTTTTGTACTAAAGATTGAACAGACACTTGTAATTCAGTCATTTATTGTGAACAGTATAAAATAGCAGTAACTTGATATTTTTGTTGCTCCAGTTTCTTAATAGGGTATGTTTCTGAACTGTAGGAAAGTACAAAATGTTTCCATCTAAATGCTGGATTTCACCTCACCAAAGTGTTATTTACTCTTACAGTATCATGTGGTAGACAGTCTTTCATGTCACTCAGAAGGCAGTGATTTAAGAAGCATTGGATTTCACACTGGTATGAGCTCATAAATGCAAGACAACTGAGAAGTTACTGCTTCTTTAGATTTGAAGTGAGTTATAGCCCTAAATTCTTGTGGTGTGTGTGTTGTTTTTTTTTTTTTATTACATTAGCCTGGAGATACTGGTGTTTTAACTGATGCTTTTACAACTGCTCAGTAATAAGCTTACTCATCTACTGTCCATTAGTTGGTGGCTTTGAATTCTATTAAAGCTTTTCTGAATATGAACTTAACACTGTTCTGAAAGCCTAGCGCTTGTAGATTTGCTGTAAGATACTTCTATATTTTGAATGGAAATTTTTAAAAGTTCAAACACTATAACTTGTATGGGGGTCTCCCCCCACCCTAATCACTACTCTGCTTCTTGGTAGAACAGTGTGTAAGAAGACCCTATCTTTATCAGAATATTCACCTTTACCTTTGGTGCCCTACCAACTCCAGAGTTATGCAAAATCAGGCTGGAAGGGATTTCAGAGGTTACTTAGTCCAGCCCCTGCCCCAGGGCAGGATCAGTCATACCTAGACAACCATCTGTCAAAAACAGGTTAACCGGTTCTTAAAATCCTCGTGTGATGTGATTCCTTCTCCCCTGTGTTAAGCATTTTGCTTCAGTGCATACCTACCTGGTAGAAAGTCTATAACTGAAGCTCTGGAATGTGAGCATACATGACCATGCATTTCTGGTTTATTTGTATTTTCTTATAATTGTGTCAAGGGGGGATGATGTGGTTCTGTCGCTATTAACAAATTGCCAGCCTGCTTTGCTGCCAGAGCAGATTTGGAGCTGGCGGAACTCTTACAGCGGCCGCCACTGCAGCCTCTCCTTTGCTACCAGCAGAGCTGGAGTCAGGGGAAATCTTCAGGAGCTACTTACAGGAGCCATGACTGTGGCCCCTCCCTGCTACCAGACAAACCCACCACCCAAGCCCCCATCTCCTCCCCTCCTTGCTGTGGTACACAGCTGCTCCTCCCGCTTTCCCTGGGACCCTGGCTGCTGGGAGCTCCGCATCCAGTCATGCTCTCACGTAATCCTGACAGTTATCAGAGTCTGTGCTGTTGGTTGTTTTTGTGGGGTATTGATGGTTTTTTCTTTTTTGTTGTAATCTTTCTCATTTTAGCTGATCAGAATGCTGACAGCACACTGAAAGGTGTGCAGTCGCCTGGGGCCTCTTTCAGTGACAGCTGTGTGTGCACGCTGGATCATAGAATCACAGAATGGTTTGGGTTGGAAAGGACCTTAAAGATCATCAAGTTCCAACCCCCCTGCCATGGGCAGGGACACCCTCCACTAGCCCAGGTTGCTCAAAGCCTCATCCAGCCTGGCCTTGAACCCCTCCAGGGATGGGGCATCCACAGCTTCCCTGGGCAACCTGTTCCAGTGCCTCACCACCCTCACAGTGAAAAATTTCTTCCTAATGTCTAGTCTAAATCTCCCCTCTTTCAGCTTATACCTGTTACCCCTTGTCCTCTCCCTACACTCCCTGATGCAGAGCCCCTCCCCATCTCTCCTGTAGCCCCTTCAGGTACTGGAAGGCTGCTGTTAAGTCTCCTCAGAGCCTTCTCTTCTGTCCCTGTGCTGTGTCCCAAGCCTGTGCAGTCGTGTAAGAGCTTGTCTGCTCCCCAGCTGCAGTCCCTGCCTTTACCCTCAGATGAGGGTAATGACACTTTCTAAAAGGAGGCTGAAGTAAATATGTTTTCCCCTACCATCTTTGCAGTTTGAAATGATGCCTTTTTATTTGGCACCTTGTCTTATTTAATATTCTTATTTAATATCCTTATTGATATCCTGGTCTGCCAATATATCCCCATACTATCCATCCCTAAAGTGTTTCAGAACAAGGATGTGAAATTACTTTGCCGTTCTGAGGAGGGAGCATGATGGAAAAGTCCAAAATACTTGCAGTCAAGTATTTACATTTGAAATATGTAATAATTTTGAATTTTGTAAAATTACCAAACCTATTTAACATATGAAAAATTGTATAGTTGAGCTAAATCATAATAGTTAACAATTATATTGGAAGCAAAATTGATATTCTGATGTAATAATTTATTCTGATATTAAAAATACTATTTTGTTTCTCTGCTTGTTTTGGTAGCTGAACTCCCAAATTTTGCTGTCAAAGTGTCACACTTTGTAATTCATGGGTGTGACTCTTGTCTACTGAGTAGACTGCCTATCGGTGTCTGATACGGAATACAAAAGAAAAACCTCTGGTTTCTGTAACAGAAAGTGTGTCTTCAGTCTTCCAGAACAGAAATAGGTGTTCTAGGTGTTCCTGCTCCGGCAGGGGGATTGGACTAGATGATCTTTCAAGGTCCCTTCCAATCCCTAACATTCTGTGATTCTGTGAAATACAGACCTAAACCCTGCAGGAGAAGACCAAGCTAGCGTGTCAATACAATAAGCCTAAATAGAAATAACAATAATTATAATTGAAATACTAATGTTAGTGAGCTTTTTAAACACTATTTTACTTAAAATATAATTTGACTTTTATATGGATTCTGTAAAATGGTGGTAATGACAGGCACAGCAGTCTGTTTGTATCTGCAAGTGGAACAAATAGACGAAATCTTTCTTTGATAACTTTAACCTCAACTTTGCCAGTAATATTGGGGAGAACAGATTTGGTTGTAAATTTGCAGGGTTTAATTTGCAGGCAGATTATCGTAGCATATGTACTTTTTCTTTCTGAAGTCAACTAGATTTTTACAAGAATCTTTTGTTATTATTTAGATGTGGTAAAATTCTATGGAATAGTCATATTTCACTGTAGAGTCACTAGCTATTGTAATAGTACTTTGAAATCTGTGTTTCATGTAATTAAACTTCTAGATCTTTTTTTCAGGTATTTTTCATGTCTGTGTTTAAATACATGTGCTGTTTAAAATCCACAGGTTCCGGCTTTATGTAGGTTTGTGTTAATCAGGCTTTGTTTTAGAAATACGACGTTCTAAAGGGACTTGGTAGATTGAAAATAAAACAATTATACGTGAAGTCTTTTCTGGGAAGTTCTTCTTCTGGT
Organism: Syrrhaptes paradoxus; assembly: GCA_013400615.1. Taxonomy (NCBI): domain Eukaryota; kingdom Metazoa; phylum Chordata; class Aves; order Pterocliformes; family Pteroclidae; genus Syrrhaptes; species Syrrhaptes paradoxus. The sequence continues at coordinate 125,246 of VZTO01001420.1, forward strand.
GGATTGTAACTATAGAAGATAATGAAAGTATTTGTATAAATGGATTAGGCATCAAAACTTTCAGAAAAGCTGCTTTTCTGAAATTCAGAAATCTGTCTTTTAATCCTGTGGAGTTCTTCCTATTCCCACAGAAAGCTGGCCGTAACGTGGCTCCTGTCGCAGGATGCTGACAGTCTGGGTCTGGCTTGTGGGACAGTTTGATCGTCTGAAAGCTGCTCCTACATCCTCATTCTAGAGAGGAGAGGATCGCTGTCATTTGACTGCGGGAACTGTTCTACAGAAGTGCCTCGAAACTGTCACGGCACTAGATCATGGAAGTGAAAACTTAAAACACTGTAAATTGTACGTGTATAAATAGAGGAACAGAGGTGGGGTTTGTGGTGTGTTTGGAGATCCTCACTTAACTGCGGAAGGTAAAGAGCGTTCTTGCAGCAATGGGAGTGGCTGTGGCTTCTGAACCGTTTACTGCTGCTTGAAGCCCTGTTGAGTTAATTCGGAAGAGGAAAGGCACAGAACTCTTGTAAATAATATTTTTCCTCCCATGTGGTTAGGGCAAGGCTACAGGGCACTCTTGCTGTAGCAGCTGCAGCATAGCAGTGAATTCAGCTTTTGGGGGTTAGGTGGTGCAAGACAAAAGCAGGAGAGGAGTAGCCTCGGGCGTTTCTTAACTGTGAGCTATCATGCAGAGCTCTGCCATGGCTTGAATGAGCAGCCAGCTGAGAGTTCACAGGTCAGGATGAACAAGACCACCCATGTGGGAGACATTGTAGTAGATGTCTGCTACAGACAACCTGATTAGGAGGAACAGGCCTTCTTCAGACAACTGGAAGAAGCCTCACCTTTGTAGCCCCTTGTCTTCTGCGGGGGCTGCAACCACATCAGTGTCTGCTGGAGGGACAACACAGGAGAGCACAAACAATTTAGGAGGGTTCTGGAATGTGTTCATGGTGACTTCCTGACATGGGTGGTTGAGAAGCAGAAGAGGGAACTTGCTGTGCTGGGCCTCATACTTAAAAACAAGGAAGAACTAGTTGGATATGTGAAGGTTGGGAAGAAGCCTTGGCTATGGTGACCATGAGATCGTGGAGTTGAGGATCCTGAGAAGAGAAGCAAGACAAAAAAAAGTGGGATCACAGCCCTGGACTTTAGGGGAGACACCTTTGGCCTCTTCAGGCCCAAGTCTGCTTGGAAGAATCCCATGGCATAGGATGCAGTCCTGCAGTTAAGTGAGATCTAGGAGAGCCGTACTAGGAGAGGTCAAGATTGATCTATCTTCACTTGCAGGAATTTACATTGTCATAAATTGTCATTAAGATTGCCAGGGAAGAAATGTTTTCTTGATTATGTTTTGAATATGCAGCAGCCAGAATCTAGTCAGGAGGTGGGGACTCATCATTGTGCAGCTGTGGCTTTCAAATGTCTTTATTCAGCAATTCTTTATGATTGATAACTAGCATCAGACTCTGTACTTGGTATTGAAAGGTCTTGCTGCTCCTTGGGACAGCATCCGGATGTTCTTACAGAAAGGGGTTTGCTTGTTGCTGAATGGTTGCTAATCTTCAAGTTTTGCCATGCTGGTTTATATCTTTGGCTCTAATCTTGTTTTATTGTGCTTGTATAGGACAATGCCACTTATTTTAGGACCATACCACTGTGTTGCAGTGCTTCGCTTCAGGCCATGCTTTGTTTCTTTCACCTCCCAGTGCTAATAAATCCATGGTCTTGGCAGTGGTTCCCATTGCTAGCATATGGAGAAGGTATTTTGCAAGGGAGTGTTTTGGGGAGTGTTTTCCTAGAAGGTGGTACAGGTAAGTTGCTACTGTGGCATATCTGAGAATGGATAGGAAGAGCTTGGGTAGATGCCAGCATTTAAATCTAGGTGAATTAAGTTGTGTGCTTAGCATGGATTCAAGGGGTTGTGTCGTATAAGTGCAACTTTTCAATTAGGGGCAGCTAGACCTCAGTCACCGTGTCTGGGTATCACTGTTTCCTGCTGGAGAGAGGGTCTAGCATGTGCTCATCTTTGTGTTGTTCTTTAGGAGTTCAGAGGCTGGTCAAGTGGCTGCTGTGTGTTCTCTGAACATGTGCTTGAACAGTGTAATGCCTGTTACCTTTAAGCCTTTAATTCAATATAACTCTAACAGGAGGTAGGTTTTAAAAATTAACAACTGATGTTCTAATCAGGCTGTTAGAAGAGATGTCTAATAACTTTTGAATTGGAAGTCAGATTAGTGGCAATCTTGTTCAGGTGCTTAGGCCTTGGAATAAAGGTGTACTGTTCTCTGCAAACGAGAAGTGTGATCTGTACAAAAAGGGCACAGAAATATACAGTGTCACTTAAAATGCGTAGAGGTGCACACTAAGCTTTTTGCACCAATTCTTTGAGAAAGACTGAGGGAGCTTTAAAGCCGTATCTTATCTGCTCACTGTTTGATCTTCTCTTTCTCAGGGTAGACAGAATAGCTTCGGACTCTCCAGGCTCCATAACTGACAGCAAGTGAGGTTCCTGTTTAATGGATTGTTTACAGCTTAATTTTCCCCCTGTTCTTCAGGGAATTGGTGTCTCTGAGAAAATAATTGCATGCTTGATGAGGACAGAAACTTTATTGCAGTGGTCCAACAACCTGAATACAATTGTTACACTATACGAGAAACTTCCAGCAATGGCCCATTCAGAAGCCTTACGTAACCGTGGCAGGTTTGAGTTTCCAGCAGATTTGAGTTTGCCTTTTTGATTATCATCTGATGTGAGAGGAGGCTTAGAGTTTCAAGGTCACAATAAACCTATTCAGAGCTACTCTTTTGTTAGCTTGAACAGTATCTGCAGAGTTCTCTTCATCTTTGGCTTTACTAAAAGAAACTATTTAAACTTAACCAACGAGCAGGGGTCCTGGAATTATAAGCAGAGCATAATTTTGTTTTGATAAGGCTGTCTTACTTTGGGCTCTATCTAGAGTTCTTAAATGACCCCGTTTATCTCTTCTGCATCATAGAACTTCTAGTACTGTTCCATGCAACTTGCTTATTTTTTAAGACTTCAAATTACTTTTAACCCATTTACTGGGTTAAAAACTCTGGCCCTGGGCATTCCTGCCACAGAGTCTGTCTGAAGCTGCAGGTGTTAAATGTGAAAAGTATAGACTTTCTGCCTACCCTCATGCAGTTCAGCATAACAGGAAGGACAGAATGTGCTGACAGGTGGGAGAAGGTTAGAGCTGGAAAAGAGCAGGTATTTTCTGTGTGTTTTAGGGGGAAAGCTGAGGTTTTGCAGGTTTGGGATCCTCTTTTGATTTTTTTTTTTTTTAAACCCTTCCCAAAACCCCAGAAAACGAGTTGGCCTTGTTCCCCTGTTTTCTTCTCGTAGACTCAGGTCTTTCCTGTTGATTGTGGGATTCACTGTAGTTACTCTCCCATGTCATCATTGCTCCCACACTGATGAACTTCTGCATGCTCTCCTTCAGGCAGCTCCTGGGGATAATTTTGAAATTCTGGTAACTATAGATTGTGGCTCTTGTCTCATGTGTGTGAGATTTCACACGGTACTGCAGAGCTGACCATGCTCAGTATCTTTGTGAGAGGTTCTGATGGTGTGCATTCTACTTCACAAATATTCCTCAGAGTTGAAATTGAGATATTTAAGTGGCACTGAGAGATGTTTCAGTGCAGGTTCCAGAACTGTACCTTGGAATCTCCTGCTGTAGTTCCAGATGTTGTAAGTCAGTCTTCTTTTGAGATGCACCTATTAATTTCCATCTCGTCTGAGAGAGAATACTGGCTTCTATCATGTGAGATTCTCTTAAAATTGGAGACCAGGGCTACACTCTAGTGTTTTATCAGCAGGTCAAGGGAGGTGATTCTCCCCCTCTGCTCTGCTCTCGTCAGACCCCACCTGCAGTGCTGTGTTCAGATGTGGGGCCCCCAACATAAAAAAGACCTGGACCTGTTGGAGAGAGTCCAGAGGAGAGCCACAAAGTTAATCAGAGGGCTGGAGCACCTCCCCTATGAGGACAGGCTGAGAGAGTTGGGGTTGTTCAGCCTGGAGAAGAGAAGGCTCCGAGGA